>JASDQU010013466.1:189692-201365 GCA_032191745.1 Picea mariana | reverse complement strand
GAAAAGATGGCCATGCTTTTTTCTGCTGAGCTTTTAATTCTAACCCAATACCACCCTTGACTAACTGATAAGCCACTTCTCTGCATATCAACTTGTCTGGTAAAATTTTTGGGAGTGTGTGAGGCGGAATGGAACAACCATAAACCCTAATATAGGAAAAATTTTCCTCAATGAACCAGTCGGCAACTGATTTGAGGTTTTCTATGATGGTATTAGAGATGCGAGGGGGTTCGCATCCAAAGAACATTTTGTGCAGAGGGATAATTACATAATGACAAACCTCATAAAAAGCATCTTTTATATTTTCTTCCCAGAGAGCTGAATGATATTTATGAACAGGCTCTGGGCAAGAAACATTCCAACTCCAATTAATTAATGGGAAAGGAGTCATAAAACAAACGGCATCCATGATATAAGATGACATATAAAAAGAAACTGGTTTTCCTTTTGACCTGGCTGCTTTGTAATTCACAACCTCTGATGTGAGGTTATCTGACAAAATTTTGTGCCAATTAAAACTGCGTCCCTCTGAAACCTCCTCTAAAAAAGGTGTCCAATCTGCATGAAAGTGACAAGGATCCTTTATCCCAAAAAGTCTACATAACATCATTGCTACATAAACCATATATTCATTTAAGGAAGCTATGGCATAAATTCCATGTAAATCAGCCCTAAACTTTTTTTCATCTCTAGCCCATCCTTTAATCATGTCAGGGTATGTTTGGCCCGCTTCAATGCATTCTTTTCTTTGAAACTCGGCTAAAAACTTAGAATTAAAAGTGTGTCTATAATTGGGCGAGAGCTTATACATTACTTGAATATGCTCAAGCCTGAATGAGCTGATGACAACTCCTTGCTCGTTCAGAATGCTTCTGGTCGAGATATCTACTTTTTCCAGTGCCCAGCCAATCATATCGGTATATGACACAAGTCTTGGACGTGCAGCAACCTTATGAAGCTCAAACTCGGTAATATCTCGGAGGTGATTTTTTGAATCAGTGGCTGCATATTTAAGTTCATCTTCCATTTTTTCAGAGATTCCCGTCCATGATTTGATAGAGTGTACTCCAGATGCAGTAGTATCGGAAATAATATCACCTTCTAGTTGATCTTCATTTTTCTTCGACGCCTTTTTGGGTGCCATAGCTCTGTGTTTAACTTGAAAACTTGTAACAGAGAGTGATTTAGCTTTGAAATGATAATACAAACATTTCAAATATTTATTTCAAATATATCATAAAAACATTGAGATTTGTACCTCTGTTACGAAGTTAAGGCTCTTAATGCAAAAGATATTTCCGAAGATATGCATTTAATGTTTGTAATTAGGCTTTCTCGGTGTTTTAAAATATAAGAGAAACTTACTGAATCGGACAATGACGCATTAAAGGACATTCAAAGAAAGTTTAACTTTAAGCCTTCTTTAGAATGGTGATTAATTAGCGTTGATCTTGAATTAAATTTGAAAACCTACTTTTCGGAGTTTCGACACTTTTGATGTTGAGGAAATATGTCATCGAAGAACCCCAATTGCCGAAATCGCGATGTATTATTTTTTAAATTAAAACGTTTTTAGTATCTTAATTAATCCAGATTAGACCTTTTCGAGATTTCGTTAATCGGAAAATTGGGGATCGGGATTTCAGGAAATCTGATGACATGAAACATGCTTCTCACAAAACCGCGAATCCCGATATCGCGATGTAATTATTTAACTCTTAATCATTCTTAGCAGTGATTAGATTAATTCAAAACTTTACTTAAGGATTAAATGTATCGTGAAATCGGGAAATTGGGAAACACGATGAAAAGATTATTTGATCTTATAAAACCGCTAATCTCGATTTTGCGACGTGATTAACTTAATGTTTAAACCCTTTTAATTCTGAAATAAGTAAATTACGTTTTAATTAAGTTTTAAAATATTGGGAAATCGGGGATCGGGATTTCGCAATTCAATTTGCATCAAACATTTGTATACGCAAAACTCTGAATCCCGATTTTAGGTTTAAATAAAAAATTCTTTAAATTTTAAATTACTGCCCGTTTAAAAGATTGTTTCAAATAATGTTGGAAAACTTATATTCGTTTAGATTTTTTCCCTTCTTTGTCCAAAAATAAACAATAAAAGGCATCACGAATTTATAGGTGATGAAATTCTTGTTTTAAGAAATTTGAAAAATGCAAAGACTCAAAAATTACAAATCTTTTATCCTTAAGAATAAAAAATTCAAGGTCTATTTCAACAGGTTGTTCCTGGTAAAGATCACCACAGAATATCATGTCAATGTTTCCAAAGTATTTTGTGTGCACATGTTTTATGTTTCTTATTCGGTTGTCAATGGAATACAAGAAGTGACTTCCAATCAAAGATGCCTCATCTATGAAAACAAGTTGTAGTTCATCATAAAGCTTATACAAGGTATCTAACATTTCCTTGCTGAGTGGAAGAAATTGTGACCTTTTAAAAGGCATAAAAAATGCAGAATGGACTGTTGTTCCACCTGCATTATATGTATCTTTTCCTGTGTATGCAACTATTAGGCCCTTTGGTTTCATAGAATCATAGGAATTATTTGAATCATAGATTCTTATAAGAATTTGGAATAGTGATTTCGATGTGAATGTCTTGCCTGTTCCGGCTTCGCCTATAAGGAACAAGTGCATAGGAGTGTGCATGCTCAAGCATTTTTTAAGCACAATGTCCTTTACAATTGTTTGTTGTTCTCGATTCAACAGATGTCTGATTCTGTGGTATTAATTATTTTCAATAAGGAAAGGATATTTTGTGACTTGAAAACCAAGATTGATATGTTTTTCAATGATGCCTACTCGAGGACGAGGAAAATGTGCTTGCAAGTCATAAGACTCACAGGGAGTTCAAAATGTTTTTTGGTTTGTGAATGTCTCATCAAGATTGTCAGGGTTTTCTAGTTCATTAACTGCACTTTCTAGATCACCCCATGTTGGTTTAACATTGTAAGTAAACCTAGATTCATTGGTTTTCACCATAGTCTCAGAGGCAACATACGCAACTTCCCATGTAGGGAAGTTATGTTTTAATGTGTTTTCGTTTTCATTGAACAAAACATATAACGATATTTTTTCTCTACAATAGTTTTCATAGTCAGTATGTTTGTTTTATTTGACAAATTGTATCATAGAGGGTTTTTTTCTTTTTGATATAGGTACACCATTTTTTTTGTAATGCAATACGAATTCTGCTAAGCAGATATGCTTAATAGGAGATGGACGCTGGATGTAATAATCAATAATAGAGTGACATAGCATGTCATCTGAAATTTTACTGGGATGTGGATATCCATAGAACAGTGTTGGGAAGTTCATTTCCTCAAAAAATTTGTCCTTGAATATTCCAAGTGGATGTTGCCCCTCAATGGGTGCAATTTCGACAATATTGTCTTGCAAGTCACTAATGTGCTGTGAATCAGTGAATCCATGTACCAATTTATCAATAGGTGTTTCATTCTATGATTCATCCCTTATATCAAATTCACTAGCAGTTTCGAGAGTCTGTGAAGAGCTGTCATCCCCTTCTCCACGAACATTGTTCCAGTTCTCATTTATACAAATGTTCTGTGCTTTCTACAGGGCCCTAGAACATAATTCTTTTAATACTTTCATGACAACATGAAAACACACTTTACCTATCTAATATGCATTCTTGTATTACAAACATATTTTGAGAGCCACAATAATTGTCATTGTATCACTAATGAATTGTGGCAAGGATTTTTGCACAACATCTAGTTAGACAGGCACATTAATAATTGATATTGTTAAGCCCATTTGAGGTCGTTTATAGCCCCAGGGTCTTATTTGTGCAAATGAAATTCAGAGAGATACAAGTCTCTCTTCAAGTTTTGTAAGTGAACTTACATCTAATAGTGGTGTATTACATATTATTTGATAAGGCATTGCAAATTGTGGAAGTTTTCCATTTTCAAGCGACTGTTTGCATCGAAGAATTTTTTTTTCACTGGAAAATGTTTTATCATTTAGTGTCAAGAAGAAGTATTATGCTTCCAAATCAGACGTGAAAGACTTAGTGCTTTTTTTAAAATTCAATTGATTGCAAATTGCACATGCAATGGAAGGAGTGTATTTGATTTGTTTCATATAGGTCTATCTTGCATCTTTCTTCTGTAGGGAACTATGCGTAGAAATTGTTTAATAGTTTTCATTGGTAGCAGTGCATGGTGTTGGTTCTAGCCCATGAAATGTGATTTTTTCCTCTCGGACAATGCCATGACCATTGTGGGATATGTGACCATACTTGTTTCTCTTATGTTGTGCACGAATAATTTTTTTTAGGTTTTGATATGTCAGTTTCTGTCTAGAAGGAAGCGTAGTAATGCATTTTTTTCTCTCACGCATGACCTTTTTCAAGTTGTGATAACTTAGTCTACATTTTTTGTTCAAGGGTAGGATGACCTCATGGAAAATGCGATGAGTTTCATTCTGATTAAATAGCATGCAACGCTTATGCAGATTCGATGTGGTTTGGATGGCATTGACACTAGACCCTAAACTGCTAGCATTTCCCATACCACCAATGTATTTTTTTCTCTCACGTATGAACTTTTTCAAGTTGTGATAATTTATCCTACGTTTTTTGTTTAAGTCCTGTATGGCCTCATCACAACTGGGACGAGTTTCACGTATGACATTTTTCAAGTTGTGATAAGTTAGTCTATGTTTTTTGTTTAAGCCCTATATAGCCCCATCACAATTGGGATGAGTTTCATTCTCATTAAATAGCAGGCTATGCATATGAATATTTGATGTGGTTTGGGTGGCATGGATAGTGGAACCTAAACCAGTGGTATTTTCCATCAAAGGTTGATAATGGATATGTGGCATATCTGTTTTCAACGAGATGATGTCAATTATTCGATCATAGTTTGAATCAATACACCAGGAATGGACAATGTCATCTGGTAGGGCCTACCAAACTAGGATATTTACTCTGAATATGATAGATAGCCATTACAAACATAATATGCCACCCTCTACATTTCCTTTTTCATATGACAGTGCCATGTTTACAAGGTATTCTTGCCAACTTCCAATTGTTGGCATATTTTGTAGGATATATGGCGAAAGATGTTCATGCAAGAAGCTAAAATCATGTTGGCTGCCGCCTATAATTGCATTGCAAAAGGATTGTATAGTGTAAAGCCAAAGTGAATACACATCGAACTTTGTTTCTACCAAATAGCAAATTGCATTGAATAGACCATCTCCAGAACTAGATGAAACAATTTTTGCTATCTACAAGTCATGGTAGTGTATACGATGCATAATTCGTTTCCATTGTGATTCAAGGTCTTTGCAAATGATGGACATGTAAATATGAGGTCCTCCAAGATTTCATATGGATAATTGTCTATACAGTAGTGGTTCATAATGACCACTGACAGGATTGGCATCATGGAAAAAGATGCAATATGGATCTCTAGATGCAATTTTGTTGAATAGTAGATATCTTGTTTTTTCTTGTCAATGACAATATTCCAATTGATATATTAAGCCAATTAGAAAACCATCATAGAAAAAATGTATCTCCCCAAAGTCCACTCTCATGTGCAGGAAGAATTGCAGATGCAGACAAGCACATCTTTGAAAAATACATAGTGACATCATGTATTCCATGCAACTACCAAAGAAAATTAGATGTCAATTCGTATTCATACAACTCCAATGCCTCAACATCGCCATTTTTTAAACAACCCAAGAAATAATCTACCAATCCATTTCACAGGTCAGTCGAGGAATAACGGAAATGAAATAGAACCTGAAATGCATTGAAAAGGCAATCTCCTACAGTACATGAGAATGCATCCAATCTAAAAAGCTTGTTGCTATGCAATACCTGGTCGATGTTGTCATGTACAATAGAGTCTGTATCTATTTCATAGGACTCGACATCTATTACTTGTTTCATCGCTTAAACTATAATTTTAAAGATGTGTCTTAGCTATTATTCAGTTTATATGCAAACAGAGAAAAGAAAAAAGAAAAAAAAGCCAAAAGAAGAAGACAAATAGAAAACTACAAGTGTGGAACTGCATACTAGTTCCACGATGTATCCTTCAACCTTCTTCTTGTCAAATTCAATCCCCATAGTCTCCACAACATATGAAAAGAAAACAAACGTACAATGAACAATGAACCAAACAGAAGAAACAACGCAAATAAATAGCACTATCAATTTGTTGAGCACACTATAAATTTGTAGAAGATGTTTTTCAAGACACAAAGGACAGAACTAAGGCAACAGGTGGACGAAATTTTTGATTCAGAGAATAAAAGCATGCCATGTCACAAGAACCTGGAAAATGCTTTCCCTTTTGACAACTCTAAATTCATTTTCTAAACCCCTTTGTATTGCTATTTTGGAAACAACTATGGAACGATATCTAGGACATGGAATTTGACATATGTGATTGGAAGGGAACAACATGGAAAAAATGCACCAAACGCATGGTTTCCAAGAACAAAAAATAAGAGGAGAACATCAAGTTTTATTTTTTATATTTCATTGTAGTTGTGATAGGTCTTGGTTTTGTGTCCAACATCAACATTCAAAGTGGAACAAGACATTTGGAAGGGAACAAACTAGGAAAAATACACAAAACGTATGGTTTCCAGGAATATATAATATGAGGAGAACAATGGGGAAAATGCACAAAATGTATGGTTTTCAGGAGCAAGAAAAATGAGGAGTTTTCTTTTTTATATGTCACCACAGCTGTGACAAAGGTAGGTTATGTATAGAACATTGACATTCAAGAACAAGGAAAATATTCTGGTCTTAGCAGTCACAAAGAAATATGTTCTGCAACCGGATTTCAAGGGAGGGAGTCCTAGTATTGAAAATTATTGCTTGTAAGCTGCAAATAGCAAGCAACAAACAAGGAATAGCAACAAAACCATGGAACAGAAACTTACCCGTCAACGAGGGATGACAAAAGTGCAGCTCGAAAACCTGCAAACTACAACAACAGGTCCAACTGCTTGCAAAGTTGAATAACAACAAACCAATGAAAAACCATAAAGAGGTCCAACTGCAGCTGCAGGAAGTCAACTTTGCAAAGTTGAAGCAAACAACAACAAGAAACATAGAATGAACCAACAAACAAGCATCAACCAGTGAACCAGTAATGCCGGTGAAGAACAACATTGCCCAAATTCACTGCAGACAATAGTGTATCAAAAAATGGAAGAAAAATGTATTGTAAAACGCCTATAGAATAAACATTTAAGGCTGTGAGGCCTGTTAGGTAAACACTTAAGGCTGTCAAAACTGTTGAAGGACATCGCATTGTTCAAAAATTTAAGAAATAATGCAGTGTGGTAGGCCTGTTTATGTACACAACAATGAAAAGGCCTCTCAAAGTACGTAACAATAAAAAAAAATCAATCATAATAATAGTAATAAAAAAAAATAACAATAATAATAACAATAATAACAATAGTTCAAACAGTGGAGAAAATGCTAAAAAAATTAACTCAGAGGACAAAGTAATATGAAAACTGACTATCCATGCTCAAAACTTTGGATATCCAAACATTTCAATATGAATAATACAAATTCAAAAACACCGTAGATGATAACATTTTTGGATATGCCAACATATAAATCATTGGGAATAGTGAAGTTGGTAATAAGACCTCAAATCTATTATCCAACGAGATCATGACATATATAGGTTTTTTAATTATATAATAATAATAAGGATATGCCAACATATAAATCATTGGGAATAGAGAAGATGGTAATAAGACCTCAAATATATTATCCAACAAGATCATCACATATAAGGGTTTTTTAATTATATAATAATAATAATAAACAAAAATAATGTTTTTATTTTTCTGTAGTTCGAACAATAGAAATTATGCAAAAAATTGTAGGCAAACAAAAAACTAATATAAAGTCAACGAATTGTCAATCACTATAAACTTTGGATATCTAAACATTTCATTATGAATAGTACAAATTCAAAAATATCGTAGATGATAAAAACTTTGGATATGGCAACATATAATTCATTGGGAATAGTGAAGCTTGCAATAAGACCTCAAATCTATTATCCAATGAGATCATGACATATATGGGTTCTTTTATTATATAAAAAATAATGTTTTTTGTTTTGTAGTTCGAACAATACAAAGTATGCAAAAATTTGTAGTCAAACGACAAACTAATATAAAGTCAACAAATTATCGATCTCTATAGTCCCTCTACGCCTATGAAAGGGACTAATAAGCACTCACCAATAATAATTTTAGAAAAAAACACTCAAAATAGAACACGCACTAACCAATAATAACTTTAAAAAACACTATCGGAATTGAACATACTAAAATGTTTATGGTGATAAATATTGATATGCAATCCACATCTTTATTAAATGTATAATTAACTTTTAAGTCACCACAATGTATAATATGATATACATACATGTATTCTAAAGTCCATATATTGGACAAATGTGTCGACATCGAAGTAAAGAGCAATAATTAATAATTCTTAAGGTAGAACTCGTGGATAATTACTATAAAATGTACTCAAAACCTTGAAGCTTGAATTTCATATGGGATGGGTCGTATGGTTGAAAGATAGTAGGTTAATAACTTCAAAACATTCACCAAACACAGAACATAATTGTGTAGGTTATCCCTGAGCATAGTTCACTTAAAACCTTTTAGAACCTTTTGATTGAAAATTTATGTTACTAGAACACCCAAAAAAACAAATTTAATTTGCTAACCAATTTCACAGAAGAATTTCAAACATGTATCATGAATAAAGTTCAGGTTATGTGGTCAATATATTTCTTTAATATTTTGATTTATTTTCAATTTATTCATCAAAATTTGATTGGAATTTGAATTTTTAGTTTGATGCAAAATTGTTATTAAACCATTTGTAAGTTACAATTTTGAACTAATTCCAAAATTTAGAATTCATTTTATTTAGATACTCAAAATTACAATTTAAATAACTTAAACTGATATTTCAACAATTCTTCATCCACCAAATTCAAACAAATATATATGATTTAAAAATTTCATATCAAACTCAAACAAATAATGGTACTTTACTGTCCAATTTTGAACAAAGAAAAACGATCGTTCATTCTTTATGAAATTTTTATGTTTAATACCAATAGCTCATCAGCGACCCAAACTTTCTCGACCTCAATAGCTACATGCATTCCAAGTTTTAGAAAGAGATTCCATAAAATAGTTCACCGCAACAGTCATCTATGAAAATTATAAATTATAGGAAAAATACCAAAGCTTTTTCCTACATAGATGGACTTTGTCGCCAAGTGAGACAAAACACATCAAAAGTTTATTGACTTGGAAATGGACGTGGTTTTGATTTCTATCAACATTTCAACAATAAATACATGCAATAGCATTAATACAAGGAACGATGCATGTACTTCTTACATCTCGACAACACATTAATATAATGAATGACACATGGACTTTCTATATCCTGACAAACATTTGTAGTACTTTTTTCCGTGCCTACACCAAAACAAGTAAGCAGCTATGGTTACAACATGTTGAGAAGAATAGAAGAATTAAAACAAGTAAGCAGCTATGGTTACAACATGTTGAGAAGAATAGAAGAATTGTAATCACATAAAAATCATGTTATGGTAATTTCTTGCAGGATTTTATGAAATCAACAATACATAGAAATCAATGATTCTTCACAACGAGCCAAGAATATTCAAAAGTAGAGGAAAGAACCGCAACTGAAATTGATTTTGTCTTGAAGTGAAGTTCCCAATATGGTATGAAGTAACTAGGTAGTGTAGATCTATTAGCATCACCATCCTTCTAGGTAGTGTATATGTGAACACTATTTGTCCGCCTTTTCTAAGATCTAGAGGAATCGAGATTATCTAGGCTAGGTCTAGGTTCAAATCCTACCGCTAGCCCGCAAGCCAGCTCCTAGAAAGAAACTTATGACTTAGAAAGAGTTGAGCAAGACCCACCAAAGTGGAAACCTCTATCCCAAGGGCCCACCAAGGTGGAAACCTCTATCTCAAGGGCATCTACTCTTCTAGCCTTATCACAATGGACCAACATGTCCACTTATGGGAATTGAACCTAGGTGGAAAGGATAACAAACATACTACCTAACTACCCAAGTTAAGCCTCTTGGAAAAACTATTGTACATATACATAAGGATAAAATCCCTTGATTTATCCATGGAAATATCCATAGACGCATTGGCTGCAGACATGGAAATACTACCTCGTGTCACATCATCGACCCCTTCAAAGTGCACATGATGTGATTCCTTTTTTCCCTATCGCCTACTACTAGAACCTCCACCCATTCAGAGCACACCTAACCCACTCCTTTCAGATACTCGAATAGTAGCCATGATATTTCACATAAATCCAATGGGCAGTGGAACAGATCATTTGAGCCCAAATCAGTTCGACATCCCATTGAATATCTTGAGAAAGAATTTGTTGGAGGACTACTTGCTAGTTGTTCCAATTTGAATCCATCCATAGACGAATCTGTTTCAATACATCTTCTTCCACCAATACATAAATATATATGTTGATACTTAAATACAGTTTTAATATATACATCTTCTTCCACAAATACTATATTGAATGCAATGGCTATTTTTTTTTCAAATACAACGATACAAGCTACTGAATAACTTCACCATGAGGAAAACTAATGGTTCATAATTGAAGGGATGTTGATTGTTAAGTTGAAAGTATCTCATTCGTTTGACAATTCCTATCTCACTAGAAGTTGATGGTTGCCCTCATCTGCTTTGGGGATCTCCTCGACCATTTGCGTCTCTTCTTCTCAATCATCATCCTTGACCACTTTCAATTTGCGTTTATGTGAAATTCCACTTTTTGTCAATCTTGGCTTCCAGAATATCCCTTAATAGAGGTCGAGTGCAGTTGGTTTCATGTAGAGGTCTCCATGAACCATCTAGATAATCGTTGATAGTAGGCAATGCAGATAGATAGAAGGCCTTAAAGTTCACTGTTGAAAGGATAATTTGAAGGATGAAATTTTATATTAAAATGTAGAAAATGTAGAAACTTTGGCTAATATTATAAGTCCTTAATATGCAATCTGCAAAATATTTGGCCATAGTTTTGTAAAAATTTTCAAATTTCTAACTATTTTGTATAGTTTTTATAAAACATTTGCTATTTTTAAGGTAAAATAAATATATGGCCAATCATTTTTAGAAAATATGGAAATTGCATAATCTTTTTGTGAGAAAAAGAATGGAAAATTAATTCGTAAACAAAATTTAATCTCTAAAATTTTCTTTGACAATTGAAAGGACATGTGATGAAGAGTAATGGAGGGCTTGTAGATGGAAGTTCAACAATAACATTTTTTAGCATTTTTTTTAATATTAATTATCTATTTTAGTAATTTTTTTTTTTAATTTATTAAAATAAGAAAATATATTTATTATACTATTTTATTTAATAATCAAATAGATTTTTTTTTTTTTATTTATTGAAATAAAAAAATATATTTAATATTTATTGTATTGAAAATAATAAAACACAAATCTTTGTATTCTTTAACAATAAAAATGCATTTATAAATTTAAATAATTATGT
>JASDQU010013466.1:132363-148926 GCA_032191745.1 Picea mariana | reverse complement strand
GGAATGAACCTAGAAACTGTGCCAACTACATATGAGAGGTCTGGTCTAGAGTGTGTGAGATACAACAAGCTCCCCACTAGTTTTCTGTATAGTGTGTTGTCAACCAGTGGAGTCTCCCCGCCATCCTCAAGTTTGACTCCTGATAGGAAAGGATTCGGAGCAGACTTTCATTCTCTCATGTGAAATCTCTCAAGGAGATCTCGTGCATACTTGGCCTGAGATAGTTTGATGCCTGATGCATCCTGACTGATCTCAAGTCCAAGGAAGAAGTGTAGCGGACCCATGTCCTTCATAAAAAACCTCTCATGTAGAATCCTCTTGACTACAACAATCATTGAAGTATAGCAACCAGTGATAAGCACATCATCAACATACAGAACTAAGAGTAGAAGTGAATCAACCATCCTAAGCATGTAGACATTCAGTTCTGATTTACAATGTACAAAGTTTTGTGATATCAAGTAGGAGTTCATCTTGGCATACCAAGCCCTCGGAGCCTTCTTGATTCTATAAAGGGACTTATTCAGTCGACAGAGCAATGATGAGTCATGCATATATCCCTAGGGTTGTTCCATGTATATCTCCTTAGAGATATCACCGTGAAGAAATGCATTCTTCATGTCCATCTGATGGAATTCCCACCCCTTGTCTTCCACAATGGAAAGTACCAATTGTATGGAATCCATATTCACTACTGGAGCGAAGGTCTCATCATAGTCAATGCCATGAACCTGCTGAAAGACTTTGGTGACAAGCCTGACTTTGTATCTGCTAATCTGTCCATTTGTTGTGCTCTTGGTCCTGTAGACCCATCTGTATTTGACAAGTTTCCTCCCAGAAGGAAGGGAAGCCATATCCCAAGTCTGGTTCTCGAGGAGGGAGTTGTACTCCTCTGGCATGGAGGATTCCCAAAAGGGATTTCTAGCAGCCTCAGCATAATATTGTGGATCTGAAGACTGAACTAAGAAAATATGTCTGGAGGGAAATGGGTCAGTGGCATTGAGTGCAATAGGAGGATCCTTGAAATAAAATTGAGTCCTCCTAGCATCAATTGGATCAACAACGAGATCCCATGCATCCTGAAGAGTAGTTTGTGCCCACTTGGGCCTCTCCTGTAGCTCTTCAACTACATCTAGATGCTTTGGCTTTGCATATGACTGTACTGACTCTAAATATGAATTATTTAAGTCCTTTGAATCAAAACTCTCATTTGAAGAAGAGTCGGCATGTGCATGCTCATCATATCGGACAGGTGGAAGAGTGAAGGTGTATGCATGCAACTGTTGAGGAACATGCGATACACTTTCCTTGAATTGGACACTATGCTTAATGATGACTCGGTCCGAGGAAAGATAAATAAGCCAATGTCCCTTCACACAGTCAATGTATCCAAAATAAATGCACTTAGTTCTATGTGGATCAAGTGCCTTCCTCTTTTCAAAGGGAATCCGGGCCCATGCACGTGAACCAAAAATGCGAAAGTGGGTCACTTCTGGTTTGAGGCTACTCCAAGCCTCATAGGGTGTCTTATCCTTGATAGATCTATGGGGAGATCTATTTTGGATGTATGTAGCACAGTTAAGCTCTTTGGCCTATAGACTGTGTTAGAGACTTTACATGCAACATGCAAGATGCCATCTCCTTTAGAGATCATTTTTTCCACTCAGCAACTCCATTTTACTGTGGAGTATAGGGAATTGTGTGCTGCAACTGAATCCTTGCCTCATGGAAAAGATTGTGGATCTCATGATTCACATACTCTCCCCCATTATCATTTCAAAGGAATTTGATCTTCTTTCCGAACTGTGTCTCAACCAAGGCTTTGAAATCTTTGAGGTGTTGAAAGACCTCATATTGTTTCCTGAGAAAGTAGATCCATGTAAAATATGAGAAAACAATAACAAAAATGAGAACAAACCTCGCTTTGTTGATGAATGGATGCAGAAAAGGACCCATAAGGTCACCGTGGATCATATCTAAAGGTGTGGAAGATTATTGAGACTTTCCTTTGTCGAATTTCTCTTGAGGCTGTTTTCCGAGAACACATCCCTCACACACTCCCTTGGAGAAATGGATGTCTGGTAGACAAGCAACCAATCTATGCTTGCCAAGATATTGAATGTATCTAAAATTCAAATGTTGAAACCTTTTGTGCCATATCCTACTACTTTCATCAGCATAAGTAAGAATTAAAGCATAATCATGTTCAATTAATTCAGAAAATGTTGTAACATCCTGCTTTTGCACGCACTGAGCGAACTTATTCTTTGAGGACACTTTCTTGCAAGTGATCCGGATTATTATACTATTGGTATTTGATTATGAATATGAGGCATTATGTATGTGATTGATGTTATTTTGTGTATCTACATAGACAGGTGCTATTGAATGGGTTCTACTGAGTGTGCACAACTTTGGACCTCGAGGATGCAGAGGCATCGATGAAACCCCTTGGACTCTGGATCGAGTCAGGGAGTGGACTATTGGGGTTTGATTATTGTTGATATGACATATGCACATCTGATTAGATGTTATGATGATTGATTTTATTTCTGACATGATTCATTGATGATGTAGGATGACGATAGCTTGCCAACCAGAATCACATGTGGAGTAGAGGGGTCATGCACGACAACCAGAGACATTGAGGGAGAGGTGTGGATAGTAGACCTACCACAACCTACTAGCACTCCCTTCGTGGCTCGAACTATAGGTTAACGATTACCTAGTTCGAGAAGACCCACGATGCCATGAGGGCAAACTGCAATAGTTTCTCATGATGATTCTAAGGGGCGCACAATAAGGAAGGGGCATTATTCCTTATAGGCCCTTAGTCTCCCACAAGATCACCTGGCATAGTATTGACTTCAAGGGTTTTTGATGTCTACCAAGTCAGTCAAGAGGTGAGTGGCACCCTTGGAGCACATAGTGCGTCCTGAAGGGAACATCGCACAAGAAAAATGGAAAGAGATGAGTGGCACCCTTGGAGCACGTAGTGCGTTCTAAAAGGCACATTGCGCAAGGGAAACGAAAAGAGGCGAGTGGCACCCTTGGAGCATGTAGTGCGTCCTGAAGGGCACATCGTGCAACAGAAACAAAATGGGGCAAGTGGCACCCTTGGAGAACATACTGCATCCTGAAGGGCACGTCACGTTGTTAACTAATAAGTGAATAAACCTAGATGTCCTTTGAACGAATCAAGTGATAAGAAAGATTTAAAAACAATTTCCCTAATAAAAATGTCTCCCAACCTAGGAAAATAAAATCTAGGTCTAACTGATACTTGTGGTAAAAAGATATATAATAATAATAATAATAATCATTAAACATGTGACGAGAAGGGGGTAAGAAATTCATTTAACTTATTAAAATCAAATTACTTTGGGGGGTCAAATTTAAAAAAAATATATTGTTTTTCTACATATGCTAAATAAAATTTATTAATTCAAAAGAAAAAGGGGTAAAAGGTAATATTCTACACTTGCTAATTTGAGTTATAGATAAAAAGGGAAAGAGAGAAATTTAAAAGAATTAGGAAACTAAGGGGAAAAGGGGGAAACATAAAGAAAAAGGGAAACATAAGAAAAAAGCAGAATGACTAACTTAGTAAGGAATCTAGCCTTTAAGAAATTTCTAAATTGAACTCAACTAGTAATTTAGTCAGGGAGTAAGTCATTAAAATGTGTAAGGGAATTTGGGGACGCCTAGGAGCGATTCTAGGAATGCTTTTAGGTGGGTAAGGGAAATAGGAGTAATTAAATAATTAATAAAATTAATTTCTGGTGCAACGAAGGGGATGGGTGACATGTGTATGGGGGAGGTTTTTCTGAATTAACTTAATGAAAAATAAATTAAATGGGAATTTGGGAAAGAAATCACTTAGAAACTCTATATAAATGATGGAAGAGGAGGAGTAGGGATCTCTTATTTTATGAATAATGTTACGCTGTAGAATTTTTGACTTGACTGACTTATCTTGTGGGAGTTGGGATACCCAGCTCGAGTAATGAGTGGTAGCTCAACCTTTCGAGGTGAGTTGGTTGCTAGTTGTTCTTTGGTTTAGAGTGTGTGGCCTCTTTGTGGCTCGGGAGCCTAAGGGGGAAGAAGAGTACCCCTAGCGTTGGATGGGAGGTACCTGTGAAGTCACATCAGTCGGCAAGCAGGAGATGCACAGAGCATGTGGGACAATGAATCAGAGCTCTCACCTTAGGATATGGTACGCATGATTTTATTTTGCATGGTAAATTACTATTGATCTTGCGGTTTCGTTTATGTACTTTTATTGTATAAAGAAAAGTGTTTTACTTAGAATTTTAATTGAGAACTTAAAATCATCATAGATTTATGCTCGTTGCATCAATTTGATCTCCTTGGACATCGATCCTTGATTGCCATGAATTCTTGCTTGTTTTATTGATTATTTGAAGAGTTTGTGCTTTATCTTTCATCCTCATCCCTAGATCATCAGTCCATGCTTGAGCAGTTGGCCAAGAGCCGAATCGATGGTCATCACTACGGTGCATAGCAACCTATAGATTCTAATTCCTTTCTTTTCTATGCATGAATAATGAGTGATGGATAAATTTTTTCCAGTTGTCTAACCCTGTTGATTGTTCTTGGTCGAAAGATTTTCTTGCACCTTCTTACGATTGATCACCTCTGTGTATTTCTTATCTTTCCTCCCCGTGAACCTCTTAATATCCTCGATGTTTGATCTCTTCATTGCATTGGGATCGGCATTTATAACACCTCTACATTTTATTATATTTCTATGGCAATATCCTCTGCATTTCAGTACATTCTACCACAAAACTTTTCCTCTGCAATTTAATATATTTTGCAGGTGAATTTTACCTTGCATTTTAACACTTATAGCCTGTGATTTTCCCTGTACCTTTTATTATATTTGGATGATGATTTTATCTTTCATTTTAGCACATAAACCACAGTGAATCTACCCTTGATTGAATGTGACATAAATTTTATTTACACAATGAATTTTTTATTAGGCATTTTTCTTGATGGATTGGTAGTTGATTTACTGGCGAATTTCAGTTTTTATTACAGAATGATTTACCCTTTTTATGGTCATCCATTGCCATTATCTCTGACCAAGATTTGCACACTTTCAACCATGACTTTCCACAATTTCAACCACACTTTCAACCATGCTTCTTCTCTTCGTTTTATTATAATTGATGGCGAATTTCACCAGGCGTTTTGGCCAAACGCAGCTCATTCTACACCCAATCAATTTTCTGGCATCATTTTGGGCTTCACCAATCCCACCTGATCTTGCCAACGATTTTTACCTGAGGCAGCTAGTTTGTTTTCACAGTTGTTAATTAGCAATTTCATACTCCCAATTCATACAACATTACTTATATCTTTTACTCTACGTTGATCACCTAATGTATGCATTTATATACATAATCTTTTACCTGGGTGGCTTGCAACCATTTTCATTTAGTTACAATATCCTTCTTCATAGGTATAAACTTATTTGAATGACAGTAGTAATATTGTGACACAGCAATATAAGATATGTGATAGACTGTGGTTTTAACACCTTCAGACCATGTTTGGGCAATTCTTACCTGTGCAAAGAATTTTGTGACTGTGGTTAGCATCCTCGATTTTCATAATGTGTTAATTAATTTGTGATTGCATTGAATTCCTTTGCTTGACTGATAACGATGGTGGGACAACGTTTTCTTTGTTTACCATTTTTTATTATGATTAAATTATTTATGGCGGTTAACATTGTATGACAACATTCCCCCTTTTTAAATATTATAACTTAGGTATTTTCATTTGTTCTATGATTCCATTCATTAATGACATCTCTAACCTTTATTGTTGACTGCGAATTCACCTTCTACGAACTCACCTGATTTTACCTTTTTTCTGAGTGCAAATTCATTATGATTTTAATGTATGTTTGACAACGAATCCATACTTTGAATGGCTGCGACTACCTTTGGACAACCTTATCATTTAGTTACTCAATGGGAAGCCTTATCATTGTTGGATAGTCATCCTTTTACATAGCATTTTCAAATGGTTAATAGACAGTCTGTATGATGTGATTTGATAGTCTTAGTTGTAATTGTAAATTGTACACAGCTAGTTTAGTCAGCAATGAGATACTTTATAGTTTCTTTACACAACAATGGCATATCCTTTTAGATAGAAAAGGGATGGTCGATAGTATTGATATAGTCACAACAACTCCTTATTGTAAACAATGATTAAAGTGTTTTTCCTCATCCTTCTTTTAGTGTTAAGATGCAAATTATGTGACAATGGATTACATGCCAGTGAGATATTGGATTGATAAGTCGCAACATTTACTTTGTAATCGATTTTTTATTTGTGGTTAAATGGGTATTCAGTTGCACGAAAACCTTTTTTTCTCGGTGTATAGTTCGGGGTTTAAAGGATAGCAACTATAGAAGTTAGCAAACTTGTTCCAGTTTTAAAAGAAAGCGAGTTATACTTATCTAATTTGGGAATTGGGATATAGTCGCAATGAACTTTTGTTTTAATAATAATCTTTCAATTGTATAGATTGATCTTATTGCATAAGGAATTTATTGCATTGTATGAAAGTGATAGTCATCTTTATTGACTTGTTGTTTGGGTGCTAGGGTTAGTCATCAGGGGTTAGATATTTAACTTGATCTCCTAGCGCATCGATTTTAGCTTGTGTTGAGGGTCCAGTTTTGTTGTTCTTCCACGGTTGTTGTTGCTCCTATCATCGGGCGATAGAATGATTCCTAATGATAGGATCATTACACGCCCTAATGGATAGAGGCAAAGGGTATGTTGCCCATTGTGGGCATTGTTCGTTGTAGTTGTTATTGGTGTTTGGGTTGTAAAGCCTTCATGCGTTTGGATGCGCACCATAGAGGTTCTAGTTATTGGCCTTTGAGGTCGTTGTGTCAGGATGGGGGATGTTGTCCCTTATCTTGTAGGCATTGTCGTGTTTGTTTCGGGTGGGTAGTGATTTCTATCTATGGTTTTACGCATGTTTCTCCCAATTTCTCATTTTGCTAGTGCGTTGAGCCGTTGTTGTCTGTTGCCTGATCTACAGGCATGTGTTCGTCGTCAGGTTGTGTGGTTCAACTTTTGTTGTCATTTCCTTCCTGCCTAAAAACAAAAAAAAAAATCACCTTTGCTTGATTGCAGTCGTAATGACTGGGGTTGTTACATATGGTATTAGAGCGGGTTCAACCCGCGACTTGCGAACATTTCATCTTTCGTTGATATGATAATTGATTATAATGTTGCTAATTAAGTTTACTTGTATTTGTGTAGGTAATCATGGTTAGAGGATGTCGTGGAGGCAGATGATGGGGTGCTAGGGGAGGAGGTGCGATGCCTCCATTGGTATCCACGGCTGATGGGTCTAACCCCCAAGGAGACGAGTAGGTTGTCGGGTAGGAGCAGATAGTGGTGGGTGATGTGGTTGGGATAATGAGGTCTTTCAGGGGATCTCCGAGGCATTGATCATCCCTTTGGATAGATATGAGGCAAGGGCGTTGACACCCCCTGAGGGTCCAACGCGCACTCTGGTCAGTACTGGTAGCATTCACCGTGAACTGGAGAAGGTCAAATTTATCGAGTTCTTTGTTGCTCTAGATGACGCAGTTGCTGAGGCATGGTTGGAGAATATGGCAATGTAATTTGCACTTCGCGACTATACCTCCAACATGAAGGTCTGCATGGAGGTATTTCAAATGAAGGGGAGTGCTCTTCTATAGTGGAAGACACTCCTGCCACAATTGAACATGGTCATCAAAGACATGTCATGGGAACTGATCAAGGAACGGTTCTGAGAGAGGTACCTATCAGAGGAATTCATTGAATATCAGTGCAACAAGTTCAATGCCTTACGACAAGGTGGTCGTACGGTGCCTGAGTACGAGGCCCATTTTATGGAGTTGCTTCGATATGCTCCGCACCTTAATACCGAGAAACTTAAGTTCAATATGTTCCTGTTTGGCCTTAATGTCAGCATTTGTGCAAAGGTTAGGATTATGATGTCGTGAACCTTGCATGATGTCGTTCAGAAGGACCTCATTGTAGAGGAGGATCTTATCAGTGGGGGTCAGAGCAGGACTCCAGCGAGACCAACAAGGAAGGTGTCATCTAGTGCACAGCAGCATCAGACACCAGCTAGAAAGACACCAGTACATTGTGGCTTCTAGAGAGGATCCACTTTCACTACACCTCGGTGACCAGTGCCTCAGCAATAGACTCCTTACCATGGACCACAACATCATCGACAACATCGACCATAGCAACAATAGTTTAGGCCTGTTCAGAAGAATAGACCAGGATTCCAGGTCAGTGGGATGTCAATTTCTACTTCGGGTAGCGGGTGTACTAGACTGAAGAAGGGGTGTTGGACTTGTGGAGAGCCACACTACTAGTGCGACTGCCCAGTGGAGAGGACTAGAGCATCTGGATCAGCTAGACCCACCACCATGTGAGATTTTGGCAAGGCCCATCAGATTCATGTAGCGGTGAATAACCGCCAGGCAGAGCACCAATTGACTGTGCTTGAGACATCAGGTATCATTACTGACTAGACCCTTAGTATTTCGATAGATCTTGGTGCTACCGACAGTTTCATTTTTGGTGCAGCACTAAAAATAATTAAGGTAAAGGCAGTCGAACAAAATGAGTTTAGCTTTGTAGAGATGGCTTTGAGAGCCAAACAAAAGGTTGGAGGAAAGGTTATGGATTGTACCCTTAACTTGGGTGAGTTTTTCACTAACGCCAACCTGTACGTCACGATCTTAGGATCTTATGGCGTCGTGATCGGTATGGATTGGTTGGAATTGCATGAGGTGATACTCAATTATAAGATGAAATGGTTGAACTTGGTTGATGATGAGGGACAGAGACACATGATTGTAGGTCAAAACCAAGGAGTTTCCCTAAGGTTCATCTCTTCCCTGCAGTTATGGAAGAGCATGCACAAGGGATGTAATCTTTATGCAATCCTTGAGTTAAATGAGAAGGGAGTAGCGGAAGGTATAGAACACCTTCTGGTGGTGAGAGAGTTTGCGAACGTCTTCTCGGAGGAGTTAGCTAGGATGCCGCCAGAGAGGAAATTAGAATTTACCATAGACCTAAAACCGAGGATTGAACCAATAGCAAGAACACTTTATCATATGTCAACCCCGAAGTTACAAGAGTTGAGAATGAAACTAAAGGAGTTGTTGGACCTGGGACTCATACGTCCCAGTGTGTCACCCTGGGGTGCGCCTTCTATTTTCATAAAAAAGAAGGATGGGTCGTGGAGACTCTTCATTGACTACCATCAATTGAACAAAGAAACAATCAAGAATTAGTATCCATTTCCAAGGATTCATGATCTGTTTGATCAGATGAAGGGTGCGACGTTTTTTTCAAGGATCGATTTGCGATCAGAGTATCACCATTCACGGATCAAGGAGGATGATGTCCCTAAGACCACCTTTAAGACGAGGTTTGGACATTACTAGTTTACTGTTTTACCGTTTGGACTGACTAACGCCCCAAGGGTATTTATGAGTTTGATGAACAGGGTGTTCCATGAGTATTTGGAAAAGTTCGTACAAGTATTCATTGACGATACTTTGATTTACTCTCGGACGATGGAGGACCATGACGAGCACTCACACTTAGCACTACAGTGTTTGCGAGAGCACAAAATGTATGGGAAATTGTCCAAATGCTCATTTTATCAATCGAAGATTTACTACTTAGGGCATGTCATCTCCGAGGAAGGTATCCTCATGGATCCAACAAAGGTTGAGGATATTATGGAATGTCTTGTGTCGACAAATGTCCCAGAAGTGTGTAGCTTCATGGGTTTAGCAGGATACTATCGACAGTTCATCGAGGTATTTTCGAAGATAGAAAATCCGATTACGGAATTGAAGAAAAAGAACATGAAGTTTGTTTGGACCGAGAAATGTGTAGAGGCATTTTGGAGGCTCAAGGAGTTGTTGACAACAACACTGATACTAAAGTTCCCTGACATGGACGTGGACTTCTTGGTATGCACTGATGCATCCAAGGAAGGCTTAGGCGAGGTATTGATGCAAGACGATCGAGTGATCACTTACATCTCGAGGAAACTAAGAAGGCATGAGGAGAACTATGAGACACACAATTTGGAGTTGTTAGCCATTGTATATTCCTTGAAGGTTTGGAGACACTACCTTGTTGGACTAAAATTTGAACTAAAAATGGACCACTGTGGACTACAACACTATTTATGCAAAGAGACTTCAATGCATGACAATGGCATTGGTTGGAATTGCTTAGAGAGTACTATTTCAAGATTACTTACATAAAGGGAACATTGAACTGAGTGGTGGATGCATTGATTCAGAGACCTCACATATTTTCGGTGTTGCCTCTTCAGAAAAATCTACGTGAAAATATTCTAAATTTACAACGTGATGCAGACTAGTACAAAGAGGTCAAGGATTTTATCGGACAAAACACAATGATGGTACCAATATTTGAAGGACTTATGTTTAATGACGATGGATTATTGAGATTTAAAAATTGAATTTACTTACCATTGAATGACGAGTTGAGGAGTTTGATCCTAAACGAGGCTCACAGAGCAGTGTACATGGCTCACCCAGGGGTCATGAAGATGAGGGTGGACCTTAAACCCTTATTCTTCTGGAAATGAATGAAGGAAGAAGTAGTCAACTATGTGGCCATTTTTCTAGAATGTGAGCAAGTGAAGGCTGAACATAAACATCCAACAGCATTACTACAACCACACACTATTCCGAAATTGAAATGGGAGGTTATTTTGATGGATTTCATTGTTGGATTGCCACTGATGGTAAGGAGACACGGCTCGATTTTTGTTGTAGTAGACATTCTGACGAAGAGTGATCATTTTGTTCTTGTGTATACGACATATTAGGCACCTAACATAGATAGAGTTTTCATCAGTGAGATTGTGAGGCTGCATGGTGTACCTAAGAGGATTATATCCGATCGAGGATCGATGTTTACTACATGATTTTGGACTAGTTTCCAAGAGGTCTTGGGAACCCAACTTAACTTTAGTACTGCGTATCACCCTAAGACAGATGGGCAGACCGAACAAACAAACCAAGTCTTGGAAGACATGTTGTGCATGTACGTGATAGACCAATAGAAGCATTGGGAATAATTTTTTCCATTGGTAGATTTCAGATATAACAACAGTTACCAAAGCACCATTAAGATGGATCCTTTCGAGTTTCTTTATGGGCGACCCTGTCGGACGCCTATGAGTTGGGGTCAGCTTGAGGATAGGGTCCTGGTGGAACCAAAAGAGATCCAAGAAATGGAAAATCAAATGAAAACAATAATACAAAGGATCAAATAGGTGCAGGATCGGCAGAAGAGTTATGTCGATGCACACCACGTTGACCGTAGTTACGAAGTTGGCGATCGATTCTTCTTGCGAGTAAAACCGCATAAGAGTTCGATCAAGTTTGGAAAGGGAGATAAACTCTCTCCTAGGTTCATGGGACCCTTCAAGATTGTGGATAAGAAGGGGCATGTGGCCTATTGACTAGCCTTGCCTAATTCCTTGAGGCATATGCACAATGTTTTTCATGTATCTGTTTTGAGACATTATATTAGTGATTCTACACATGTTATTTACATGATTTCCTTGCAGGTGTCGGACAAGGGGGCACTCATGGTTGAGCCGATCCGCATCCTAGATCATCGCATTTGAAAACTACGACATCGAATAGTAGATCAGGTCAAGGTCCAGTGGGACAACTATAGTTCGCAATCGACGACTTGGGAGGACGCATATGATATGCACCAATAGTTTCCATTTTTGTTTGATAAATAGAATTATGATATTGTGATACACATTATTTTGGCACTTATATACTGTTAAACTTTGGGACGAAGTCTAGACCAAGAGGGGGTGCATGTAACATCTCTCTCTTGCGCGCACTGAGAGAACTTATTCTTTGAGGACACTTGCTTGCAAGTGATCCAGATTATTATACTATTGGTCGTTGATTATTATTATGAGGCATTATGGATGTGATTAGATGTTATTTTGTGTATCTACATAGATAGGTTCGATTGACTGGGTTCTCCTGAGTGTGCAAGACTTTGGACCTCAAGGATGCAGAGGCATCGATGAAACCCCTTGGACTTCGGATCAATTCAGGGAGTGGACTATTGGGGTTTGATTATTGTTTATATGACATATGAACATTTGATTAGATGTTATGATGATTTATTTTATTTCTAACATGATTCATTGATGATGTCAGCTGACGATAACTTGCTGACTAGACTCACATGTGGAGTAGAGGGGTCACGCATGACAACCAGAGATGTTGAGTGAGAGGTGTGGACAACAACCCTGCCACAGCCTACTAACACTCCCGTTGTGGCTCGAACTTTAGGTTAACAATTACCTAGATCGAGAAGACCCATGATGTTGTGAGGGAAGACTGTGACAGTCGCTCACGATGATTCTAAGGGGCACACAATAAGGTAGGGGCCTTATTCCTTAGAGGCCCTTAGTCTCCCATAAGATCACCTCATGGAGTACTAACTACAGGGGTTTTTGATGTCTACCAAGTCAGTCAAGAGGCAAGTGGCACCCTTGGAGTACATAGTTCGTCCTAAAGGGCACGTCGCGCAAGAAAAATGGAAAGAGGCGAGTGCCACCCTTGGAGCACGTAGTGCGTCCTGAACAGCATGTCAAACAAGAAAAATGGAAAGAGGCGAGTGGCACCCTTGGAGCACGTAGTGTGTCCTGAATGGCACGTTGTGGAAGGGAAATGGAAAGAGGTGAGTGGCACCCTTGGAGCACGTACTGCATCCTGAAGGGCACATCGTGCAAGGGAAACATAATGAGGTGAGTGGCACCTTTGGAGCACCTAGTGCGTCTTGAAGGGCACGTCATGTTGTTAGCTAATAAGTGAATAAACCTAGATGGCCTTTGAACAAATCAAGTGATAAGAAAGATTTAAAAACAATTTCCCTAATAAAAATGTCGCCCAGCCTAGGAAAATAAAATCTAGGTCTAAGTGATACTTGTGGTAGAAATAATAATAATAATAATAATAATCATTAAACGTGTGACACGAAGGGGGTAATAAATTCATTTAACTTATTAAAATCAAATTACTTTAGGGGATCAAATTTAAAAAA
Organism: Picea mariana; assembly: GCA_032191745.1. NCBI lineage: Eukaryota > Viridiplantae > Streptophyta > Pinopsida > Pinales > Pinaceae > Picea > Picea mariana. The sequence goes on along the minus strand of JASDQU010013466.1, from coordinate 135,723 downwards.
AAACTATTGTTTTTCTACATATGCTAAATAAAATTTATTAATTAAAAAGAAAAAGGGGTAAATGGTAATATTATACACTTGCTAATTTGAGTTTTAGATAAAAAGGGAAAAGAGGGAAATTTAAAAGAATTAGGAAACTAAGGGGAAAAGGGGGAAACATAAAGAAAAAGGGAAACATAAGAAAAAAGCAGAATGACTAACTTAGTAAGGAATCTAGCCTTTAAGAACTTTCTAAATTGAACTCAACTAGTAATTTAGTAAGGGAGTAAGTCATTAAAATGTGTAAGGGAATTTGGGGACACCTAGGAGTGATTCTAGGAATGCTTTTAGGTGGGTTATGGAAATAGGAGTAATTAAATAATTAATGAAATTAATTTCTGGTGCAACAAAGGGGATGGGTGAAATCTGTACGGGGGAGGTTTTTTCTGAATTAACTTAATGAAAAATAAATTAAATGGGAGTTTAGGAAAGAAATCACTTAGAAAATATATATAAAGGATGGAGGAGGAGGAGTAGGGATCTCTTATTTTATGCATAACGTTACACTGTTGAATTTTTGACTTGACTGACTTATCTTGTGGGAGTTGGGATACCCAGCTCAGGCAACGAGTGGTAGCTCAACCTTTCAAGGCGAGTTGGTTGCTAGTTGTTCTTTGGTTTAGAGTGCATGGCCCCTTTGTGCCTCATGGGGCTAAGGGGGAAGAATATTACCCCTAGCATTGGCCAGGAGGTACCGGGAAAGTCACATCGGTCGACAAGCAGGAGCTGCACAGAGTGCATAGGACAACGACTTGAAGCTGTCACCTTGGGCTACGGTACACATGCTTTTATTTTGCATGATAGATTACTATTGATCTTGTGCTTTCATTTATGTACTTGTATTGTGTAAAGAAGAGTGTTTTACTTAGCGTTTTAATTGAGAACTTAAAATCATCATAGCTTTACACTCACTGCATCGATTTGATCTCCTTGGCCATAGATCCTTGATTTCCATGACTGTTCTGTTTGTTTTATTGATTATTTGAAGAGTTTGTGCTTTAGATTTCGTCCTCATCCCTAGATCATCAGTCCATGCTTGAGTAGTTGGCCAGGAACTGAATCGACGGTCGTCACTTCGGTGCATATCGACCTATAGATTCTAATGCCCTGCGTTTTTTTGCATGGATGATGAGCGATGGATAAATTTTTCCCAGTTGTCTACCCTTGTTGATTGTTCCTTGTTGAATGATTGTCTTGCACCTTCTTTCGATTGATCACCTTTGTGTATTGTTTATCTTTCCTCCCCGCGAACTGCTTAATATCCTCCGTGTTTGATCTTTGTGTTGCATTGGGCTCGACATTTATAACACCTCTATGTTTTATTATATTTCTATGGAAATATCCTCTATGTTTCAATACATTCTACCACAAAACTTTTCCTCTGCAATTTAATATATTGTGCAAGCAAATTTTACCTTGCGTTTTAACACTTCTGGCCTGTGATTTTCCCTTTGCCTTTTATTATATTTGGATGACTATTTTAGCTTCTGTTTTAGCACATAAACCAAAACGAATCTAGCCTTGATTGAATGCGACATAAATTTTATTTACACAGTGAATTTTTTATTAGGAATTTTTCTTGATGGATCGGCAAATGATTTACTTCTGAATTTTAGTTTTTATTACACAATGATTTACCCTTTTATGGTTAGCCATTGCCATTATGTTTTACCACGATTTGCACACTTTCAACCACGACTTTCCACACTTTCAACCACTCTTCTCTGCATTTTATTATAATTGATGGTGAATTTTACCAGGCATTTTGGCCAAACGCAACTCATTCTACACCTAATCAATTGCCTAGCAGTGTTTTGGGCTTCCCCAATCCCACCCAATCTTACTAGTGATTTTTACCTAAGGCAGCTAGTTTGTTTTGACAGTTGTTAATTAGCGATTTCATACTCCCGATTCATACAACATTACTTATATCTTTTACTCTGTGTTGATCACCTAATGTCTGCATTTATATACATAATCTTTTACCTGGGTGGCTTGCAACCATTTTCATTTAGTTACAGTCTCCTTCTTCATAGGCAAAAACTTATTTGAATGACAGTAGTAAGATTGTGACTCGAAAATATAATATATGTGATAGCATGTGGTTTTAACACCTCCAGACCATGTTTGGGTAATTCTTACCTGCGCAGAGAATTTCGTGACTATGGGTAGCGTCCTTGATTTTCATAACCTGTTAATTAATTTGTGACTGCATTAAATTTCTTTACTTGACTGATAATGATGGTGGGACAACGTCTTCTTTGTTTTCCATTTTTTTATTACGATTAAATTATTTATGATGGTTAACATTGTATGACATCATTCCCCCTTTTTACATATTATAACTCAGGGATTTCCGTTTGTTCTGCGATTCCATCCATTAATGAAAACTCTAACCTTTATTGTTGACTACAAATTCACCTGCTGCGAACTCACCCAATTTTACCTTTTTCTAAGTGTAAATTCATTACGATTTTAATGTATGTTTGGTACTGAATCCATACTTTGAATGGTTGTGACTACCTTTGGAAAGCCTTATCATTTAATTACTCAATGGGAAACCTTATCATTGTTAGACAATCATCCTTTTAAATAGCATTTTCAAATGGTTAATAGACAGCCTATATGATGTGATTTGATAGTCTAAATTGTAATTGTAAATTGTACACAGCTAGTTTAGTCAGTAATGAGATACTTTATATTTTCTTTACACAACAATGGAATATCCTTTTAGACAACAAAGGGATGGCCGATAGTATTGATATAGTCACAAAAAATCCTTATTGTAAACAGTGATTAAAGTGTTTTTCCTTGTCCTTCTTTTAGTGTTAAGATGCAAATTATGTGACAGCGACTTACATGCTAACGAGATATTGGATTGATAAGTCGCAGCATTTACTTTGTAATCGATTTTTTCTTTGTGGTTAAATGGGTGTTCAGTTGCACAAAAACCTTTTCTTTCTCGATGTACAATTCGGGGTTTAAAGGATAGAACTACAGAAGTTAGCAAACTAGTTCCAGTTTTAAGAGAAAGAGAGTTATACTTATCTAACTTGGGAATTGAGATATACTCGCATTGAACTTTTGTTTTAATAATAATCTTTCAATTGTATAGATTGATCTTAAGCATATAGGGGCTTTCACAGTGCAAGATATTAGATATTATTTTTGGGGTTAACTGCGTAGTGTAAGTCATTAATCTATGACCCATATTCATGAGTATTAGTCGCAAATGACCAATAATTCTCATGATTTGAATAGTCCACTTAGCACTCATTGCATCAGGTGATGCTCACAGGGGTGAAGAAATGGGATTGAAAC
>JASDQU010013466.1:95683-130591 GCA_032191745.1 Picea mariana | reverse complement strand
GGATGACGATTTTATCTTGCGTTTTAGCACATAAATCTACCCTTGATTGAATGCGACAGAAATTTTATTTACACAGTGAATTTTTTATTAGGCGTTTTTCTTGATGGATTGGCAGTTGATTTACTAGTGAATTTCAATTATTATTACACAACGATTTACCCTTTTTATGGTCAGCAATTGCCATTATTTCTGACCACGATTTGCACACTTTCAACCATGACTTTCCATAGTTTCAACCACACTTTCAACCATGCTTCTTCTCTGCGTTTTATTATAATTGATGGCGAATTTCACCAGGCGTTTTGGCCAAACACAGCTCATTCTACACCCAATCAATTTCCTGGCAGCATTTTGGGCTTCCCTAGTCCCACCCGATCTTGCCAGCAATTTTTACCTGAGGCAGCTAGTTTGTTTTCACAGTTGTTAATTAGCAATTTCATACTCCCAATTCATACAACATTACTTATATCTTTTACTCTGCGTTGATCACCTAATGCCTACATTTATATACATAATCTTTTACCTGGGTGGCTTGCAACCATTTTAATTTAGTTACAATATCCTTATTCATAGGCATAAACTTATTTGAATGACAGTAGTAATATTGTGACACAACAATATAAGATATGTGATAGATTGTGGTTTTAACACCTCCATACCACGTTTGGGCAATTCTTACCTGTGCAAAGAATTTTGTGACTGTGGGTAGCGTCCTCGATTTTCATAACATGTTAATTAATTTGTGATTGCATTGAATTCCTTTACTTGACTGCTAACGATGGTGGGACAACGTCTTCTTTGTTTACCATTTTTTTATTACGATTAAATTATTTATGGCGGTTAACATTGTATGACAACGTTCCCCCTTTTTAAATATTATAACTCAAGTATTTTCGTTTGTTCTACGATTCCATTCATTAATGACAGCTCTAACCTTTATTGTTGACTGTGAATTCACCTTCTGCGAACTCACCCGATTTTACCTTTTTCTGAGTGCAAATTCATTACGATTTTAATGTATGTTTGACAACGAATCCATACTTTGAATGGCTGTGACTACCTTTGGACAGCCTTATCATTTAGTTACTCAATGGGTAGCCTTATCATTTCTAGATAGTCATCCTTTTAGATATCATTTTCAAATGGTTAATAGACAACCTGTATGATGTGATTTGATAGTCTTAGTTGTAATTGTAAATTGTACACAGCTAGTTTAGTCAGCAATGAGATACTTTATTGTTTCTTTACACAGCAATGGCATATCCTTTTAGAAAACAAAGGGATGGTCAATAGTATTGATATAGTTACAACAACTCCTTATTGTAAACAATGATTAAAGTGTTTTTCCTTGTCCTTCTTTTAGTGTTAAGATGTAAATTATGTGACAACGGATTACATGCCAGTGAGATATTGGATTGATAAGTCATAGCATTTGCTTTGTCTTCGATTTTTTCTTTGTGGTTAAATGGGTATTAAGTTGCACGAAAACCTTTTTTTCTTGGTGTATAGTTCAAGGTTTAAAGGATAGCAACTACAAAAGTTAGCAAACTTGTTCCAGTTTTAAGAGAAAGAGAGTTATACTTATCTAATTTGGGAATTGGGATATAGTCGCAATGAACTTTTGTTTTAACAATAATCTTTCAATTGTATAGATTGATCTTATTGCGCAAGGAATTTATTGCGTTGTATGAAAGTCATAGTCATCTTTATTGACTTGTCATTTGGGTGCTAGGGTTAGCCGTCAGGGGTTAGATAGTTAACTTGATCTCCTAGCGCGTCGATTTTAGCTTGTGTTGAGGGTCCAGTCTTGTTGTTCTTCCATGGTTGTTGTCGCTCCTATCACTAGGCGATAGAATGATTCCTAATGAGGGGATCATTGCGCGCCCTAATGGATAGAGGCGAAGGATATGCTGCCCATTGTGGGCATTGTTCGTTGTAGTTGTTATTGGTGTTTGGGTTGTAAAGCCTTCATGCATTTGGATGTGCACCATAGAGGTTCTAGTTATTGGCCTTTGAGGTTGTTGTGTCGGGATGGGGGATGTTATCCCTTATCCTGTAGGCATTGTCATGTTTGTGTTGGGTGGGTAGTCGTTTCTATCTTTGGTTTTATGCATATTTATCCCAACTGCTCATTGTGCTAGTGCATTGAGTCATTGTTGTCTGTTGCCTGATCTACGGGCATGTGTTCGTCGTCAGGTTGTGTGGTTCAATTGTTGTCATCATTTCCTTCCTGCCTAGAAACAAAAAAAAATTGCACCTTTGCTTCATTGCAGTCGTAATGATTGGGGTTGTTACATATGGTATCAGAGCGAGTTCAACCTGCGACTTGGGCACACTTCGGCTTTTGTTGATATGATAATTGATTATAATGTTTCTAATTAAGTTTACTTGTATTCGTGTAGGTAATCATGGTTAGAGAATTCCATGGAGGTAGATGACGGGGTGCTAGGGGAGGAGGTGCGACGCCTCCAGTGGCATCAAAGGCTAAGGGGTCTAACCCCCAGGGAGACGAGTAGGTTGTTGGGCAGGAGCAGATAGTGGTGGGTGATGTGGTTGGGATAAGGAGGTCTTTTTAGTGGATGTCTGAGGCATTGGTCAGCCGTTTGGATAGATATGAGGCCAGGGCACTGGCACCCCTTGAGGGTCCAACGCGCTCTCTAGTCAGTACTGTTAGCATTCACCGCAAACTCGAGAAGGTCAAATTTCTCGAGTTTTTTGATGCTCTAGATGACACAGTCGTCGAAGCATGGTTGGAGAATATGGCGATGTAATTTGCACTTCGTGACTATACCTCCAACATGAAGGTTTGCATGGAGGTCTTTCAACTAAAGGGGAGCACTCTTCTATAGTGGAAGACACTCCTACCACAATTGAACATGGTCGTTGAAGACGTGTCATGGGAACTGTTCGAGGAACGGTTCTGAGAGAGGTGCCTATCAGAGGAATTCATTGAGTGTCAACGCAATGATTTCAGTGCCTTATGATAGGGTGTTCGTATGGTTCTCGAGTATGGGGCCCATTTTATGGAGTTGCTTCGGTATGCTCCACACCTTAATACTGAGAAAATTAAGTTCAATAGGTTCTTGTTTGGCCTTAATGTTAGCATTTGTGAAAAGTTTAGTATTCTGATGCCGTGAACCTTGCATGATGTCGTTTAGAAGGCCCTCATTGTAGAGGAGGAGCTTATCAACGAGGGTCAGAGTAGGACTCTAGCGAGACCAGCAGGGCAAGTGTCATTTGGTGCGTAGCAGCATCAGACACTAGCTAGAAATATGCCAGTACATCGTGGCATCTAGAGAGGATCCACTTTCACTACACCTCAGTGACTAGTGCCTCAACAATAGACTCCTTACCATGGACCACAACATCATCGGCAGCATCGACTACAACAACAATAGTTTAGGCTTGTTCAGAAAAATAGACCAGGATTCTAGTTCGATGGGCCGTCAACTTCTACTTTGGGTACAGGGAGTACTGGATCGAAGAAGGGGTATTGGACTTGTGGGGAGCCACACTACTAGCGCGACTACCCAGTGGAGAGGGCTAGAGCATCTGGATCAATCAGACCCACCACCGTGGGAGATTTTGGCAAGGCCCATCGGATTCATGTAGCGGGGAATAAATACCAGGTAGAGCACCAATCGACTGTGCTTGAGACATTAGGTATCATTTTTTACTAGACCCTTAGTATTTCGATAGATGTCGGTGCTACCAACAGTTTCATTTCTGGTGCAATGCTAAAAATAATTAAGGTAAAGGCAGTCAAACAGAATGAGTTTAGCTTTGTAGAGATGGCTTCGAGAGCCAAACAGAAGGTTGGAGGAAAGGTTACGGACTATACCATTAACTTGGGTGAGTTTCTCACCAAGGCCAACCTGTACGTCACGATCTTAGGATCTTTTGACATCGTGATTGGTATGGATTGGTTGGAATCTCATGAGGCGATACTCAATTGTAAGATGAAACGTTTGAGCTTGGTTGATGACGAGGGACAAAGATGCATGATTGTAGGTTGGAACAGGAGTTTCCCTGAGGTTCATCTCTTCCCTGCAGTTATGGAAGATCATGAACAAGGGATGTAATCTTTATGCAATCCTTGAGTTAAATGAGAAGGGAGTAGTGGAAGGTATAAACCACCTTTCGGTGGTGAGAGAGTTTGCGGACGTCTTCTCAGAGGAGTTACCTGGGATTCCACTGGAGAGGGAATTAGAATTTAACAGATACCTAAAACCGGGGACTGAACCAATAGCGAGAACGCCTTATCGTATGTCAACCTCGAAGTTACAGGAGTTGAGAATGAAACTAAAGGAGTTGTTGGACCTGGGACTCATACGTCCCAGTGTGTCACACTGGGGTGTGCCTTTTATTTTCATACGAAAGAAGGATGGGTTGTGGAGACTTTGCATTGACTACCATCAATTGAACAAAGAAACAATCAAGAATCAGTATCCATTTCTAAGGATTCATGATCTGTTTGATCATATGAAGGGTGCGATGGTGTTTTCAGGGATCTATTTGCGATCAGGGTATCACTAGTCACGGATCAAGGAGGATGATGTCTTTAAGACCACCTTTAAGATGAGGTTTGGACATTACAAGTTTACTATTTCACCATTTGGACTGACTAACGCCCCAAGGGTATTTATGAGTTTGATGAACGGGGTGTTCCGTGTGTATTTGGACAAGTTCGTCCAAGTATTCATTGACGATATTTTGATTTAATCTCAGACAATGGAGGACCATGACGAGCACTCGCGCTTGGTACTACAGTGTTTGCGAGAGCACAAAATGTATGGAAAATTGTCCAAATGCTCGTTTTATCAATCAAAGATTCACTACTTAGGGCATGTCATCTCCGATGAAGGTATCATCATGGTTCCAACAAAGGTTGAGGATATTATGGAATGTATTACATCGACGAATGTCCCAGAAGTGTGTAGCTTCATGGGTTTAGCAGGATACTATCGACGGTTCGTCGAGGTATTTTCGAAGATAGAAAATCCGATTACGGAATTACATAAAAAGAACAAGAAGTTTGTTTGGACCGAGAAATGCACAGAGGCATTTCGGAGGCTCGAGGAGTTGTTGACAACAACACTGATACTAAAGGTCCCTGACATGGAAACAGACTTCTTGGTATGCATTGATGCATCCAAGGAAGGCTTAGGTGGAGTCTTGATGCAAGACGGTCGAGTGATCACTTACATCTCTAGGAAACTATGAAGGCATGAGGAGAAATATGCGACACACAATTTGGATTTGTTAGCCATTGTATATTCCTTGAAGGTTTGGAGACACTACCTTTTTGGACTAAAATTTGAACTAAAAATGGACCACTGTGGACTACAACAAATATTTACGCAAAGAGACCTGAATGCGTGACAATGATGTTGGTCGGAATTGGTTAGCGAGTATGATTTCAAGATTACTTACATAAAGGGAACATTGAACCAAGTGGCGGATGCATTGATTCAGAGACCTCGCATCTTTTCGGTGTTGCCTCTTCAGAAAAATCTACGTGAAAATATTATAACTTTATAGCGCAATGATGACTGGTACAAAGAGGTCAAGGATTTTATCAGACAAAACACAATGATGGTACCAATATTTGAAGGACTTACGTTTGACGATGATCAATTATTGAGATTTAAAAATTGAATTTACTTACCACTAAACGACGAGTTGAGGAGTTTGATCCTAAATGAGGCTCATAGACCAGTGTACATGGCTCACCCAGGGGTCACGAAGATGAGGGTGGACCTTAAACCCTTATTCTTCACAAAAGGAATGAAGGCAGAAGTAGTCAACTATGTGGCCATATGTCTAGAATGTCAGCAGGTGAAGGCTGAACCTAAACATCCAATAGGATTACTACAGACACACACTATTCCGAAATTGAAATGGGAGGTTATTTCGATGGATTTCATTGTTCTATTGCCACTGATGGCAAGGAGACACGACTCAATTTTTGTGGTAGTAGACAATCTGACGAAGAGTGCTCATTTTGTTACTGTGCATACGACATATCAGGCACCTGACATAGCTAGAGTTTTCATCCGTGAGATTGTGAGGTTGCATGGTGTACCTAAGAGGATTATATCGAATCAAGGATCGGTGTTTACTAGATGATTTTGGACTAGTTTCCAAGAGGCCTTGGGAACCCAACTTAAATTTAGTACTGCATATCACCTTGAGATAGACGGGCAGACCGAACAAACAAACCAAGTCTTGGAAGACATGTTGCACATGTACGTGATGGACCAATAGAAGCATTGGGAAGAATTTTTTCCACTGGTATAATACACATATAAAAACAGTTACCAAATCACCATTAAGATGGATCCTTTCGAGTTTCTTTACGGGCGACCGTGTCGGATGCCTTTGAGTTGGGGTCAGCTTGAGGTTAGGGTCCTAGTGGGACCAGAAGAGATCCAATAAATGGAATATCAAGTGAAAACAATAAGACAAAGGATCAAAGAGGTGCAGGATCAACAGAAGAGTTATGTCGATGCATGCCACGTCGACCATAGTTACAAAGTTGGAGATCGAGTCTTCTTGCGAGTAAAACCGCATAAGAGTTCGATCAAGTTTGGAAAGGGAGATAAGCTCTCTCCAAGGTTCGTGGGACCCTTTGATATTGTGGATAGGAAGGGGCATGTGGCCTATCGACTAGCCTTGCCTGATTCCTTGAGGCATATGCACAATGTTTTTCACATATCTTTTTTGAGACATTATATTAGTGATCCTACACATGCTATTTACATGAGTTCCTTGCAAGTATCGGATGAAGGGGCACTCATGGATGAGTCGATCCACATATTGGATCATCGCATTAGAAAACTACGACGTTGAACAGTAGATCAGGTCAAGGTCCAGTAGGACAACTATAGTTCGCAATCGACGACCTAGGAGGACGCATATGATATGCGTCAACAGTTTCCATTTTTGTTTGATAGATAGACTTATGATATTGTGATACACATTATTTTGGCACTTATATACTGTTAAACTTTGGGATGAAGTTTAGACCAAGAGGGGGTGTATGTAACATCCCACTCTCATGCACTAAAAGAACTTATTCTTTGAGAACACTTGCTTGCAAGTGATCCAGATTATTATACTATTGGTTGTTGATTATGATTATGAGGCATTATGGATGTGATTAGATGTTATTTTGTGTATCTACATAGATAGGTTATATTGACTGGGCTCTCCTAAGTGTGAAATACTTTGGACCTCGAGGATGCAGAGGCATCGATGAAACCCCTTAGACTCCGGATCAATTCATGAAGTGGACTATTGGGGTTTGATTATTGTTTATATGACATATGAACATCTGATTAGATGTTATGATGATTTATTTTATTTCTAACATGATTCGTTGATGATGTCGGCTGACGATAGCTTGCCAACCATACTCACATGTCGAGTAGAGGGGTCACGCGCGACAACCAGAGACGTTGAGGGAGAGGTGTGGAAACAACCCTGCCACAGCCTACTAGCACTTCCATTGTGGCTCAAACTTTAGGTTAACGATTACCTAGCTCAAGAAGACCCACGATGTTATGAGGGCAGACTATAACAGTCGCTCACGATGATTCCAAAGAGCATGCAATAAGGTAGGGGCCTTATTCCTTAGAGGCCCTTAGTCTCCCACAAGATCACCTGGCGAAGTATTGACTCCAGGTTTTTTTTATGTCTACCAAGTCAATCAAGAGGCGAGTGGCACCCTTGGAGCACATAGTGCGTCCTGAAGGGCACGTCGCGCAAGAAAAACAGAAAGAGGCGAGTGGCACCCTTGGAGCACGTAGTGCGTCCTGAACGACACGTCGTGCAAGAAAAATGGAAAGAGGTGAGTGACACCCTTGGAGCACGTAGTGCATCCTGAAGGGCAAGTTGTGGAAGGGAAACAAAAAGAGGCAAGTGGCACCCTTGGAGCACATAGTGTGTCCTAAAGGGCACATCATGCAAGGGAAACAGAATGAGGCGAGTGGCACCTTTGGAGAACCTAGTGCGTCCTGAAGGGAACATCACATTGTTAACTAATAAGTGAATAAACCTAGATGGCCTTTGAATGAATCAAGTGATAAGAAATATTTAAAAACAATTTCCCTAATAAAAATGTCGCCCAACCTAGGAAAATAAAATCTAGGTCTAAGTGATACTTGTGGTAAAATAATAATAATAATAATAATAATAATCATTAAACGTGTGATGAGAAGGGGCTAAGAAATTCATTTAACTTATTAAAATCAAATTACTTTGGGGGATCAAATTTAAAAAATATATATTGTTTTTCTACATATGCTAAATAAAATTTATTAATTAAAAAGAAAAAGGGGTAAATGGTAATATTATACACTTGCTAATTTGAGTTTTAGATAAAAAGGGAAAAGAGGGAAATTTAAAAGAATTAGGAAACTAAGGGAAAAAGGGGGAAACATAAGAAAAAAGCAGAATGACTAACTTAGTAAGGAATCTAGCCTTTAAGAACTTTCTAAATTGAACTCAACTAGTAATTTAGTAAGGGAGTAAGTCATTAAAATGTGTAAGGGAATTTGGGGACACCTAGGAGCGATTCTAGTAATGCTTTTAGGTGGGTGATGGAAATAGGAATAATTAAATAATTAATGAAATTAATTTCTGGTGCAATGAAGGGGATGGGTGAAATGTGTACGGGGGAGGTTTTTCTGAATTAACTTAATGAAAAATAAATTAAATGGGAATTTAGGAATAAATCACTTAGAAAATATATATAAAGGATGGAGGAGGAGGAGTAGGGATCTCTTATTTTATGCATAACGTTACACTGCAGAATTTTTGACCTGACTGACTTATCTTGTGGGAGTTGGGATACCCAGCTCGGGTAACGAGTGGTAGCTCGACCTTTCGAGGCGATTTGGTTGCTAGTTGTTCTTTGGTTTAGAGTGTGTGGCCCCTTTGTGGCTCGGGGGGATAAGGGGGAAGAAGATTACCCCTAGCATTGGCTGGGCGGTACCGGTAAAGTCACATCAGTCGACAAGCAGGAGCTACACAGAGTGCGCGGGACAACGACTCGAAGTTGTCACCTTGGGCTATGGTACACATGCTTTTATTTTGCATGATAGATTACTATTGATCTTGCGCTTTCATTTATGTACTTGTATTGTGTAAAGAAGAGTGTTTTACTTAGCGTTTTAATCAAGAACTTAAAATCATCATAGCTTTACACTCACTGCATCGATTTGATCTCCTTGGCCACCGATCCTTGATTGCCATGACTGTTCTATTTGTTTTATTGATTATTTGAAGATTTTGTGCTTTAGATTTCGTCCTCATCCCTAGATCATCAGTCCATGCCTAAGCAGTTGGCCAGGAACTAAATCGACAGTCATCACTTCAGTGCATAGCGACCTATAGATTCTAATGCCCTGCTTTTTTTTACATGGATGATGAGCAATGGATAAATTTTTCCCAGTTGTCTACCCTTGTTGATTGTTCCTAGTTGAATGATTGTCTTGCACCTTCTTGTGATTGATCACCTTTGTGTATTGTTTATCTTTCCTCCCCGCAAACTGCTTAATATCCTCGGTGTTTGATCTTTGTGTTGAATTAGGCTCGACATTTATAACACCTCTATGTTTTATTATATTTCTATGGAAATATCCTCTATGTTTCAATACATTCTACCACAAAACGTTTCCTTTGCAATTTAATATATTGTGCAGGCGAATTTTATCTTGCATTTTAACACTTCTGGCCTGCAATTTTCCCTCTGCCTTTTATTATATTTGGATGACTATTTTAGCTTGCATTTTAGCACATAAACCAAAACAAATCTACTCTTGATTGAATGCGACATAAATTTTATTTACACAGTGAATTTTTTATTAGGCATTTTTCTTGATGGATTGGCAGATGATTTACTTCCAAATTTCAATTTTTATTACACAACGATTTACCCTTTTTATGGTTAGCCATTGCCATTATGTTTTACCATGACTTTCCACACTTTCAACCATACTTTCAACCACGCTTCTTCTTTGCATTTTATTATAATTGATGGTGAATTTTACGAAGCATTTTGGCCAAACGCAACTCATTCTACACCTAATCAATTGCCTGGCAGTGTTTTGGGCTTCCCCAATCCCACCTGATCTTACCAGCGATTTTTACCTGAGGCAGTTAGTTTGTTTTCACAGTTGTTAATTAGCGATTTCAAACTCCCGATTCATACAACATTACTTATATATTTTACTCTGTGTTGATCACCTAATGTCTGCATTTATATACATAATTTTTTACCTGGGTGGATTGCAACCATTTTCGTTTAGTTATAGTCTCCTTCTTCGTAGGCAGAAACTTATTTGAATGACAGTAGTAAGATTGTGACTCAGAAATATAAGATATGTGATAGCCTGTGGTTTTAACACCTCCAGACCATGTTTGGGTAATTCTTACCTACGTAGAGAATTTTGTGACTGTGGGTAGCGTCCTCAATTTTCGTAACCTATTAATTAATTTGTGACTGCATTGAATTCCTTTACTTGACTGATAATGATGGTGGGACAACATCTTCTTTGTTTATCATTTTTTTATTACGATTAAATTATTTATGATAGTTAACATTGTATGATAGCGTTCCCCCTTTTTACATATCATAACTCAGGGATTTCCGTTTGTTCTGTGATTCCATCCATTAATGAAAAATCTAACCTTTATTGTTGACTACGAATTCACCTAGTGCGAACTCACCCAATTTTACCTTTTTCTGAGTGCAAATTCATTACGATTTTAATGTATGTTTGACAATGACTCCATACTTTGAATGGTTGTGACTACCTTTGGACATCCTTATCATTTAATTACTCAATGGGAAGCCTTATCATTGTTAGACAACCATCCTTTTAGATAGCATTTTCAAATGGTTAATAGACAACCTGTATGATGTGATTTGATAGTCTTAATTGTAATTGTAAATTGTACACAACTAGTTTAGTCAGCAATGAGATACTTTATTGTTTCTTTACACAACAATGGAATATCCTTTTAGACAACAAAGGGATGGTCAATAGTATTGATATAGTCACAACAAATCCTTATTGTAAACAGTGATTAAAGTGTTTTTCCTTGTCCTTCTTTTAGTGTTAAGATGCAAATTATGTGACAGTGGCTTACATGCCATTGAGATATTAGATTGACAAGTCGCAAAATTTACTTTATAATCGATTTTTTCTTTGTGGTTAAATGGGTGTTCAGTTGCACTAATTTTTTTTTTCTCGGTGTACAATTCAGGGTTTAAAGGATAGAACTACAAAAGTTAGCAAACTAGTTTCAGTTTTAAGAGAAAGCAAGTTATACTTATCTAACTTGGGAATTGGGATATAGTCGCAATGAACTTTTGTTTTAATAATAATCTTTAAATTGTATAGATTGATCTTATTGCACAAGGAATTTATTGCATTGTATGAAAGTGATAGTCGTCTTGATTGACTTGTCGTTTGGGTGCTAGGGTTAGTCATCAAGGGTTAGATAGTTAACTTGATCTCCTATCGTGTTGATTTTAGCTTGTGTTGTGGGTCCAGTTTTGTTGTTGTGCCACGGTTGTTGTCGCACCTATCACCGGGCAACGGCATGATTCCTGATGAGGGGATCATTGCGTGCCCTAATGGATAGAGGCAAAGGATAACTTGGTCGGATTTTGTGCTGCCCATTGTGGGCGTTGTTCGTTGTAGTTGTTATTAGTGTCTGGGTTTTAATGCCTTCATGTGTTTGGATGCACGTCGTAGAGGTTCTAGTTACTGGTTGTTGAGGCCATTGTGTTGGGATGAGGGATGTTGTCCCTTAGCCTATAGGCGTTGTCGTGTTTGTGTCGAGCAGGTATTCGTTTCTATCTTTGGTTTTACGCATGTTTCACCCAGCTGCTCATTGTGCTAGTGCGTTGATTCATTATTATCTATTGCCTGATCTATAGGAGTGTGTTTGTCATTAGGTTGTGTGGTTCAATTGTTTTCATCATTGCCTTCCTGGCTAAAAATAGAAAAAAAATTGCACCTTTGCTTCGTTGCAGTCATAACGATTGGGGTCGTTACAAATGTATACAATCTAGACTAATGATTTACCTCATCGGTAGAAACCCTAGAGTTGGTTTGCATGTCGTAGATGTCCACAAAATTTGGTGTGAATATGAATTTCTTTTCGGTGTCAAAATTCGTCATCTGATACACGAAGAGAAGGTTGACAGAAATTTTGGGAACGTGCAACACATTCTTGAAGCTTCCATTGGTGAGTTCAATCCTTCATTTTCCAGTGACTTCTACAGAAGATTTGTCCCTCATCAATATAGGAGGACCTTTGAATGCATCCAATGAAGAATAGAATGCTTCTGAGGCAGCCATGTGATGTGATGCTCTTGAATCTACGATCCAAGCATCGGGAGAGGATTTTATGGTGATCAAGGCATGGCTAGAATTGTCTTTCTTGAAATTTGGATATTCTCACTTCTTCTTCTTTGCACCCTCGGGGATGTGATCTCCAAGGTTGTTTTGCTGAAGTATTTGAGACATCAGATCTATTTTTTTTTACATGCATGTGGATTCCGAATGGAATCCTTTGTGACAATATGTGCATTTCTCTCCTTTTATTCCCTTTTCCCCTTTGGATCTGGAGGCATCGAAGGCGGGTTTTGTGTACCCTTACTTCTTCGGATGTGCATGAGCTTTCCGTTTGTATTTAGATTTAGATTTCTGATATTTGTGGATGCCATCATGCATAGTGAGTGCATGCACCCTTGGGCCTTTGATTGTGCCTATGTTGATGAGCTTGGTTTGCTCTTTTGTCAAGGATTCGATAAAGTCCTCAAGAGAAAGCATCTTCTAGGTGGCTCCAGAGGAAAATATGACAGTATGAAATGTAGATACGAATACAGATAATTCAGAACCAAGCTTGGAGAGAATGGTGAGAACCATTTGTTTCTCCTCCTTCAATTTATCAACCCCACAAGATTTGAATTACGATAGTAAATCCTTGAATTTTGTAAAGAAATCTTGGATATTCTTGAAGATTTTGGATCCAATGTGAGCAAATCCACCTCCAACATGTGTCCCCTCATCTCATCATGTTTTCCAAAGATCCCTTCCAAGGTGGTCCAAGATTTATTGGGAGTCTTACATGAATATATATGAAAAAGGAGATAAGGAGAAATAAGACTGCAAATTGTTCCGAGTGCCTCATCCATGCGATTTAAGCACTTGGATTTTTCTATGCCTGATGTCGGTTCTGTATCTATATTCAAGGTTAACCTATACAGCCCTTTGGTTCAGATATGTATGGTTATTTTCTCCTTCCATGCAAAATAGTGTAAGGTGTAAGAATGAATTATTTTTGGAAATCCATCTTTTCGTTGTCTTTAATCTTTTGTACCTGCAAAAAATTTTGGTGTAGATTTTGCTTAGCAGTCCATCGTCTCTAATACCATGTAAATGTGTTGAACCTACACAGAATATATCTATCTAAACAATAATACACACATTTGCATAGAGAATTGGAGAAAGAAGAAGAAGGAGAGAAAATAATGAAAGAATTATCATTAACCGTTTAAATAATGAATAATTTACACATGATATACTCTGTATAACTCAATGAGTATGCACTGGAGGAGAATAAATGCACCATAGTGGTGGTATAGAGTGATCTAGACACACACCAACAGTTACAAGATTGAACTACCACCTAGTCTAGTCACTCAGGCAGTTACGGGGGTGAATTGCCACCTAGTTGAGTTAACTAGTCAACTAGTCTTCAGTTAATTGACTAAACAGAGAGTAGTGAGGAGTTAACTCAGGGAATCAAAGGTAATGCATCAGTCTGGTGATGATACCAAAGAAAGGTCGAATTAGCATGGTGATGATCCTAATGTTGCATGGTGACAAAACCAATGCACCATCTAAACTCAACTCAACTAATCAAACTGAAGTGTCAACTGAAAGAGAATATTCTCCAAGTGGAATATTCTCCCCTAAAATATAGGAGATTGGATAATAACTAATTATGACTAATAAACAAGGAAAAACCTTAGGAAAAAGAAATACTAGGTGTGTGTGAAGTAACTCCAACAAAACAGATGAAGGGAATGGATTAGAGAATTGGACAAAAGTATGTAATGTTACAATTGAATGAGACAAGATTTGACAAGATGAAGAAAAAATAACTGACGTTGTTAGAATATAGGTATGACCACGATGCAAGTATATATTCCATATGATTCTATTACTTTAAAATCGTGTGGCAGGGAGATTAAATGTACCTATTACTTTAAAAGCTTGACACAGGGAGACTAAATGTACTAACCATTAGCTAAAGATTTCTACTACTTACTGTCAAATTTTATGAGTTCCTTTGACTGGCTGGATATGATAAGTTCCTTATACTTACTAGATATGATTGATGAACTTTGAATATTTTCAATTTCAAGTTTTAGCGAACAAATCAACTGTAGGTTTTTAGCTAGAGGAACTGCCTTCTTCCAATAAATAGTTCATTCAAAATAATTCCACATCATATAAAATGAAGTGCAAACAAAATGTTAAACCGTAAAATGAAGGGTAGTTCGAAGGTTTACCCATCATAAAATTTTCATGTGCGGATAATGTAAAAGTAAAATTCTAGGCCGGACCGGAACTACCACCTTTACATCATCGCTTGAAACTATCTTAAGTCTACAATGACCTTTGCATCTCGAATCCATACCTGTCGACCACACCACACAACTTTCACTTTCCTCAACATTGTCGGCCTTGACATTAACTTGACATCTCAAACTACCTTTACATCTCTCCTCGTAAATTCATCTATCTACAAAGAGGATTCAGGCCTCTGATACAGATACCACTAGGATTATGGCTATGATTTTTAGATATTTAATGACAAAATCGCCCATGACAGATAATTTGCCCAAAAATTCCATCCCTGAAATTTTTGTCGGTTTCATCTAGGTGTGATCCATGAAGTCATTTCCTTTGTGAGCCCGCAAGCCATTGTTTGACGGAAACTGATCTCTAGCATTGTCGGCGTCAAGTCACCTGCCACGAAACCTCGTGTAGTCTTAGTGCCAACTTTGGATATGGCGGAGAAACATTTTTTCACTCGTGTTGAACTCAAAAAATGTGCATGCTTCCATACGATGACGAAGCTTGGAGCAGAACCCTTCCCTTATAAGAACACCTTAGGCTTAAATATAGTCTGCTTCAACCGATGCCATGGACCCAATTAGAACCGCAGGTACAGCCGACTAAATCAACAAGGTTATTTTTGTTCCACTTCTTCGGAAAATCGATGATGTTATTCACCTCGACCAGAACCGTGGCCTTCTGTAAGATAAGTTAAACCGTATGAAGTTTCTTTTACAAGAAATCTGCAATGGACTTCAAAATCAACAGAGAACGCATCTTGAGTCCATCCGAGACTGTTTGGAGACAACACGTGATGATATTGGAGAGGCGAAAAACCTTGTCGATAGGTCCCAGCTGCAGTAGCGGTGTCTGGATTGCATCTTCTACAAACCCTAAATTTCCAGACAAGTTCGAGAGTGGAACACAAGATTTGATTAGCTCCTTCAAGACCTTCGAACTCTCTTTGCGATATTTGCTCATGCTGAGCACATTGGCTCTTCCTCAGCACAACCGCCAGCAAAGGAGACACTTCAACCCCTGCCAGAGTGGAGCATTGTAAGAATGGACATTAAATCTATTGAGACGCGGCTGCAGATGTTGATTAATGCGGAAACTCCAGAACTTTGCATAATTGGTGTGTTTGGAATGGATGGGGTTAGAAAGACAACATTGCTTAAATCGGTGCAGACCTTTTACAAGGTGAGTGATTCCGTTGATGTTGTGATTTGGATCACAGTCCCTCAAGAGTATTAGTCTTGGGACTTACAGGGTCGTATAGCGGAGGCAACTAATTTTGACCTTTCCAAAACTTCTGATATTGATAACCAGAAGATGAAGTTTTCTGCAAGTCTAAAGAAGAAGAAATTTATTTTGATATTGGACAACATGTGGAGTGCACTGGATATGAAAGAATTGGGTGTGGCATTTACGGTTGATAAAGTAGGTAGAAAAGTAGTATTCTCCACACGGAACAGAAATCTAGCATCTATGGAGGCAGAACAATCCATAAAGGTGGAACCCTTCTCGACAAATGAAGGTTGGGCACTATTTGAGAGAGCTTCTTTCAAAGGTGGCCATGTCCTGGAGGAAGTAAAGGAGTGTGCCAGAGAAATTGTGGACGAGTGTGAAGGTTTTCCCTTGGCTATAACAGTAGTGGTTGCAGCTATGTTTGGAAAAAAATCTACAGATGAGTGGTATACTCTTTGTCTCTCATGAAAATCGTAGATCCTTCTTTTCCAAATACTCATCCTGATGTTGACAAAGAATTCTAGCGGAAATTAAGATGAAGTTACGATGACCTGCCCAAAACTCCAAGCTTGCAGAATTGTTTTCTATACTGTGCTATGTATCCATAGGATGAGGAAATATATGTGGATAAATTGGTGCAGATGTGGATTGCTGAAGGGTTTGTTAAAATCAAAGAGGAAACCTATTCAATGGACATGGACCTCGAGCTCAGCTATGTAAATATTCCTATAGGTCATGGATTGTTTTAGAATGTTGATTTTGAAAAGCAGAGCAAAGACAATGTTAAAAAACCTCCGAGTGTTTGGAAACGGAGGAGAATAACAATGCACGATGTTATTTAGGACATGGTAATATACATTGGGGAGGAGGAGGAAAATTATTTTTTCTGTGCAGGCCAAAGGCTCAAAGAATTCCCACACAGTCAGTCCCAAGATTGCAAAATAATGGCAGTTCACAAAATCAAATAGAGTACCTGCCCAAGGATTTCATTGACACAGAACTTGTAAGTCTAATATTAACCCAAAATCCATTACCTTGTAATATTCTAGGAAGATTTCTAATCAACCTCGCCTCTTTGATGGTTCTAGATCTCTCTTTTACCAGTATACAGTCACTACCATCATCTCTTGGTCAACTCAGACTCCTAGAGTTTCTTTCATTGGGTGTAACTGGCATCAAGGAATTGCCCGAAGAGATTTGCAATCTTTCTAAGCTCGGATTTTTAAATCTTAGCTGGTGCTGCAGTTTATCATCATTACCATATATGATAGGAAAGATTACACAACTCCAATTTCTTATTTTATGGAATTGTGATGACTTGGTGGTACCCTTACAGATATCTCAACTAGTGTCATTGAAAATACTAGGTTTGGATATTCATACTAAAACAGATGCGATGGATTTGAAAGGTCTTTCAAATCTTATAGACCTTTGTTTAAACATATATTTAGAATTTAAATCCCATTAAATAATGGAAACCTGGTTGCAAATGAGGCATTTATGGTTGGACTACGTGATTAGCAATCTTCCAAGCGGGATGCAAAATTTAAAGGAGTTGTAGAGTCTTAGGGTGGAGAGCATCCAAGGGTTCAATTTTCCGAACTTGATATGTGAATTTCAACAACTCCAGAGGTTAGAATTGAGATATTGTAACAAAGTGGAAGAGCTTCCTCCCTCGGAGAGGTTGCCCAATTTGAAATTTCTGAAAGTATGTTATTGCAGCAACGTGAGGAACTTGGGGATAAGAAGTTCTGGAAGACTGGTGGGGTTTCAAATGTTAGAGATATTTGATTTGATTGGCCTACATAAGGTGGTGACACTATCATGTGACGAAGGTGTCTTGACAGAAGGAATACTTCCCAAACTTCGTGCTTTGAAAATTAAGGAGTGTTCTGAATTGAGAAAATTGCCACTAGGGATCGAGAAGTTACCCGATTTAAAAGGATTATACAGCGATATAACTTGGTGGGAAAATATAATTTGGGAGGACAATAACATGAATACGTACTTTCACAAATTATTTACAGAATTTTAAATGATAATTACAAATTTAAAGCTTAATATTTTGTTGTAAATGTAAGAATGTCAATAAATATAAAAGATTTCAAATTAAATTACATCCATATTTTGTATAATGTTGTGATCGTACTTGTTATATTAATTTAAATAAATTTAACTTTCAATTACTTGTTATATTAATTTAAATAAATTTAACTTTCAATTTTTGGTGTAGTTGTAATTTTAAATTTCCAATTTATTATGTATTTGAAAATGAAAAAGAAATTTATTATAATTTTTTTCAATTTAATTTATTAAAGTTATAGATATAACATAATTATTTAAATTTATAAATGCATTTTTATTGTTAAAGAATACAAAGATTTGTGTTTTATTATTTTCAATACAATAAATATTAAATATATTTTTTTATTTCAATAAATTAAAAAAAAAAAATCTATTTGATTATTAAATAAAATAGTATAATAAATATATTTTCTTATTTTAATAAATTAAAAAAAAAAAAATTACTAAAATAGATAATTAATATTAAATGCTAAAAAATGTTATTGTTGAACTTCCATCTACAAGCCCTCCATTACTCTTTATCACATGTCCTTTCAATTGTCAAAGAAATTTTTAGAGATTAAATTTTGTCTATGAATTAATTTTCCATTCTTTTTCTCACAAAAAGATTATGCAATTTCCATATTTTCTAAAAATGATTGGACATATAATTATTTTACCTTAAAAATAGAAAATTGTTTATAAAAACTATACAAAATAGTTAGAAATTTGAAAATTTTTACAAAACTATGGCCAAATATTTTACAGATTGCATATTAAGGACTTATAATATTAGCCAAAGTTTCTACATTTTAATATAAAATTCCATCCTTCAAATTATCCTTTCAACAGTCGACTTTAAGACCTTCTATCTATCTACATTGTCTACTATCAATGATTATCTAGATGGTTCACGGAGACCTCTACGCGAAACCAACTGCACTCGACCTCTATTAAGGGATATTTTGGAAGCCGAGATTGACAAAAAGTGGAATTTCACATAAACTCAAATTGAAAGTGGTCGAGGATGATGATTCAGAAGAAGAGACACAAATGGTCGAGGAGATCCCCAAAGCAGATGAGGGAAACCATCAACTTCTAGTGAGATAGGAATTGTCAAATGAATGAGATACTTTCAACTTAACAATCAACATCCCTTCAATTACGAACCATTAGTTTTCCTCTTAGTGAAGTCATTCAGTAGCTTGTATCATTGTATTTGAAAAAAAATTAGCCATTGCATTCAATATAGTATTTGTGGAAGATGTATTTATTAAAACTGTATTTAAGTATCAACATATATATTTATGTATTGGTGGAAGAAGATGTATTGAAACAGATTTGTCTAAGGATGGATTCAAATTGGAACAACTAGCAAGTAGTCCTCCAACAAATTCTTTCTCAAGATATTCAATGGGATGTCGAACTGATTTGGGCTCAAATGATCTATTCCACTACCCATTGGATTTATGTGAAAGATCATGGCTACTTTTTGAGTATCTGAAAGGAGCGGGTTAGGTGTGCTCTGAATGGGCAGAGGTTCTGGTAGTAGGTGATAGGGAAAAAAGGAATCACATCATGTGCACTTTGAAGGGGTCGATGATGTGATACGAGGTAGTATTTCCATGTCTGCAGCCAATGCATCTATGGATATTTCCATGGATAAATCAAGGGATTCTATCCTTACATATATCTACAATAGTTTTTCCAAGAGGCTTAGCTCGGGTAGTTGGGTAGTATGTTTGTTATCCTTTCCACCTGGGTTCAATTCCCATAAGTGGACATGTTGCTCCGTTGTGATAAGGCTAGAAGGGTAGATGCCCTTGGGATAGAGGTTTCCACCTTGGTGGGCCCTTGGGATAGAGTTTTCCACTTTGGTGGGTCTCGCTCGACTCTTTCTAAGTCATAAGTTTCTTGCTAGGAGCTGGCTTGTGGGCTAGCGGTAGGATTTCAACCTAGACCTAGCATAGATAATCTTGATTCCTCTAGATCTTAGAAAATGACGACGGATAGTGGTCACATATACACTACCTAGACGGATGGTGATGTCGACAGATCTACACTACCTAGTTACTTGATACCATATTGGGAACTTCAATTCAAGACAAAATCAATTTTCGTTGCAGTTCTTTCCTCTATTTTTGAATATTCTTGGCTCGTTGTGAAGAATCATTGATTTCTATGTATTGTTGATTTCATAAAATCCTGCAAGAAATTACCACAACATGATTTTTATGTGATTACAATTCTTCTATGCTTCTCAACATGTTTTAACCATAGATGCTTACTTGTTTTGGTGTAGGCACGTAAAAAATTACTACAAATGTTTGTCAGGATATAGAAAGTCCATGTGTCGTTCATTATATTAATGCTTTGTTGAGATGTAGGAAGTACATGCATCGTTCCTTGTATTAATGCTATTGCATGTATTTATTGTTGAAATGTTGATAGAAGTCAAAACCACGTCCATTTCCATGTCAATAAACTTTTGATGTGTTTTCTCACTTAGCGCCAAAGTCCATCTATGTAGGAAAAAGCTTTGGTATTTTTCCTATAATTCTTCATAGATCACTGTTGGTGAACTATTTTATGGAATCTCTTTCTAAAACTTGGAATGCATGTAGCTATTGAGGTCGAGAAAGTTTGGGTAGCTGATGAGCTATTGGTATTAAACATAAAAAGTTCATAAAGAATGAACGGTCGTTTTTCTTTGCTCAAAATTGGACAGTAAAGTACCATTATTTATTTGAGTTTGATATGAAATTTTTAAATCATTTTATATTTGTTTGAATTTGGTGGATGAAGAATTGTTGAAATATCAGTTTGAGTTATTTAAATTGTAATTTTGAGTATCTAAATAAAATGAATTTTAAATTTTGGAATTAGTTCAAAATTGTAACTTACAAATGGTCCAATAAAGTTTTTACATCAAACTAAAAATTCAAATTCCAATCAAATTTTGATGAATAAATTGAAAATAAATCAAAATATTAAAGAAATATATTGACCACATAACCCAAAATTTATTCATGATACATGTTTGAAATTCTTCTGTGAAATTGGTTAGCAAATTAAAAAAAAAATTGGATGTTCAAGTAACATAAATTTTCAATCAAAAGGTTCTAAAAGGTCTTAAGTGAACTATGCTCAAGGATAACCTACACAAATTACCTACACAATTATGTTCTGTGTTTGGTGAATGTTTTGAAGTTATTAACCTATTATCTTTCAACCATACAACCCATCCCATATGGAATTCAAGCTTCAAGGCTTTGAGTACATTTTATAGTAATTATCCACGAGTTCTACCCTAATAATTACTAATTATTGCTCTTTACTTCAATGTTGACACATTTGTCCAATATATGGACTTTAGAATACATGTATGTATATCATATTATACATTGTGGTGACTTAAAATTTAATTATACATTTAATAAAGATGTGGATTGCATATCAATATTTATCACCATAAACATTTTAGTATGTTCAATTCCGTTAGTGTTTTTTAAAGTTATTATTGGTTAGTGCTTGTTCTATTTTGATTGTTTTTTTTTTAAATTATTATTGGTGAGTGCTTATTAGTCCATGTCATAGGCGTGGAGGGACTATAGCGATTGATAATTTGTTGACTTTATATTAGTTTGGCGTTTGACTACAAATTTTTGCATACTTTGTATTGTTCGAACTACAGAACAAAAAACATTATTTTTTATATAATAAAAGAACCCATATATGTCATGATCTCATTGGATAATATATTTGAGGTCTTATTGCCAGCTTCGTTATTCCTAATGAATTATATGTTGCCATATCCAAAGTTTTTATCATCTATGGTATTTTTGAATTTGTACTATTCATACTGAAATGTTTAGATATCCAAAGTTTATAGTGATTGGCAATTCATTGACTTTATATTAGTTTTTTGTTTTCCTACAAATTTTTGCATAATTTTTATTGTTCGAACTACAGAAAAATAAAAACATTATTTTCGTTTATTATTATTATTATATAATTAAAAAGCCCATATATGTCATGATCTCGTTGGATAATAGATTTGAGGTCTTATTACCAGCTTTGCTATTCCCAATGATTTATATGTTGGCATATCCTTATTATTATTATATAGTTAAAAAACCCATATATGTCATGATCTCGTTGGATAATAGATTTGAGGTCTTATTGCCAGCTTCACTATTCCCAATGATTTATATGTTGGCATATCCAAAGTTTTGAGCATGGATAGTCAGTTTTCATATTACTTTGTTCTCTGAGTTAATTCTTTTAGCATTGTCTCCACTGTTTGAACTATTGTTATTATTATTGTTATTTTTTTTATTACTATTATTATGATTGATTTTTATTTATTGTTACGTTCTTTGAGAGGTTTTTTCATTATTGCATAGGTAAACAGGCCTGCCACACTGCATTATTTCTTAAATGTTTGCACAGCGCGACGCCCTTCGACAGTTCTGACAGCCTTAAGTGTTTACCTAACAGGCCTCACAGCTTTAAATGTTTATTCTACAGGTGTGTTACAATACAATTTTCTTCCATTTTTTGATACAATGTTGTCTGCAGTGAATTTGGGCAATATTGTTCTTCACCAGCATTATTGGTTCACTGGTTGATGCCTGTTCATTGGTTCATTCTATGTTTCTTGTTGTTGTTTGCTTCAACTTTGCAAAGTTGATTTCATGTAGCTGCAGTTGGACCTCTTCATGGTTGTTCACTAGTTTGTTGTTATTAAACTTTGCAAGAAGTTGGACCTGTTGTTGCGGTTTGCAGGTTTTCGAGCTGCGCTTTTGTCATCCCTCGTTGACGGGTAAGTTTATGTGCCACGGTTTTGTTGCTATTCCTTGTTTGTTTCTTGCTATTTGCAGCTTGCAAGCAATAATTTTCAATACTAGGACTCCCTCCCTCGAAATCCTGTTGCAGAACATCTTTCTTTGTGACTGCTATGACCAAAATATTTTCCTTATTCTTGAACGTCGGTGTTCTATATAGAACCCTCCTTTGTCACAGCTGTGGTGACATATAAAAAAAAACCTCCTCATTTTTCTTGCTCCTGAAAACCATACATTTTGTGCATTTTTCTCAATGTTCTCCTCATATTATCTGTTCCTGGAAACCATACATTCCATGCATTTTTCCCTGTCTATTCCCTTCCAAACGTCTTGTTCCACTTTGAATGTCAATTTTGGACACAGAACCCAGAGCTATCACAACTACAATGAAATATAAAAAATAAAACTTGATGTTCTCCTCTTATTTTATGTTCCTGGAAACCATGCGTTTGGTGCATTTTTTCCAGGTTGTTCCCTTCCAATCACATATGTCAAATTCCATGTCCTAGATATCGTTCCATAGTTGTTTCCAAAATAGAAATACAAAGGGGTTTAGAAAATGAATTCGGAGTTGTCACAAGGGGCAAGCATCTTCTAGGTTCTTGTGATAGGGCATACTTTTATTCTCTGAAACAAAAAGTTCGTCCACCTGTTGCCTTAGTCCTGTCCTTTGTGTCTTGAAAAACATCTTCTGCAAATTTATAGTGTGCTCAACAAATTGATTGTGTTATTTATTTGCATTGTCTCTTCTGTTTGGTTCATTGTTCACTGTACATTTGTTTTCTTTTCATATGTTGTGGAGACTAGGGGGATTGAATTTGACAAGAAGAAGGTTGAAGGATACATAGCGGAACTAGTATGCAGTTCCACACTTGTAGTTTTCTATTTGTCTTTTTTTTTGGCTTTTTTTTTCTGTTTTCTTTTCTCTGTTTGCATATAAACTGAATAATAGCTAAGACACATCTTGAAAATCACAGTTTAAGAGATGAAACAAGTAATAGATGTCGAGTCCTATGAAATAGATACAAACTCCATTGTACATGACAACATCGACCAGGTATTGCATAGCAACAGGATTTTTAGATTGGATGCATTCTCATGTACTGTAGGAGATTGCCTTTTCAATGCATTTCAGGTTCTATTTCATTTTCGTTATTCCTCAACTGACCTGTGCAATGGATTGGTAGATTATTTCTTGGGTTGTTTAAAAAATGACGATGTTGAGGCATTGGAATCATATGAATACGAATTGGCATCTGATTTTCTTTGGCAGTTGCATGGAATACATGATGTCACTACATATTTTTCAAAGATGTGCTTGTCTGCATCTACAATTCTTCCTGCACATGAGAGGGGACTTTGGGGAGATACATTTTGTATATGATGGTTTTCTAATTGGCTCAATATATCAATTGGAATCTTGTCATTGACAAGAAAAACAAGATATCTACTATTCAACAAAATTGCATCTAGCGATCCATATTGCATCTTTTCCATGATGCCAATCTTGTCAGTGGTCATTATGAACCACTACTGTATAGAAAATTATCCATATGCAATCTTGGAGGACCTCATATTTACATGTCCCTCGTTTGCAAAGACCTTGAATTGCAATGGAAACGAATTATGCATTGTATACACTGCCATGACTTGCAGATAGAAACAATTGTTGCATCTAGTTATGGAGATAGTCTGTTCAATGCAATTTGCTATTTGGTAGAAACAAATTTCGATGTGCAATCACTTTGTCTTTACACTATACAATCCTTTTGCAATGCAATTATAGGTGGAAGCCAACAGGCTTTTAGCTTCTTGCATGAACATCTTTCTCCATATATCCTACAAAATATGCCGACAATTGAAAGTTGGCAAGAATACCTTGTAAACATGGCACTGTCATATGAAAAAGGAAATGTGGACGATGGAAGATTATGTTTGTAATGGTTATCTATCATATTCAGAGTAAATATCCAGGTTTGGTAGGCCCTACCAGATGACACTGTCTATTCTTGGTGTATTGATTCAAACTACGATCGAATACTTGAAATCATCTCGTTGAAAATAGATATGCCACATATCCATTATCGACCTTTGATGGGAAATACCACTGGTTCAGGTTCCACTATCCATGCCACCCAAACCGCATCAAATCTTCATATGCATAGCCTGCCATTTAATGAGAATGAAACTCATCCCAGTTGTGATGGGGCTATACAGGGCTTAAACAAAAAATGTAGACTAACTTATCACAACTTGAAAAATTTCATACGTGAAACTCGTCCCAGTTGTGATGAGGCCATACAGGGATTAAAAAAAAAAACATAGGATAAATTATCACAACTTGAAAAAGGTCATACATGAGAGAAAAAAATACATTGGTGGTATAGGAAATACTATCGGTTCAGGGTCTAGTGTCAATGCCAGCCAAACCACATCGACTCTGCATAAGCATCGCATGCCATTTAATCAGAATGAAACTCATTGCATTTTCCATGAGGTCATCCTACCCTTGAACAAAAAAACGTAGACTAAGTTATCACAACTTGAAAAAGGTCATGCGTGAGAGAAAAAAATACATTACTACGCTTCCTTCTAGACAGAAACTAACATATCAAAACCTAAAAAAAATTGTTCATGCACAACAAAAGAGAAACAGGTATGGTCACATATCCCACAATGGTCATGGCATTGTCCGAGAAGAAAAAATCACATTTCATGGGCTAGAACCAGCACCATGCACTGCTACCAATGAAAACCATCAAACACTTTCTACGCATAGTTCCCTATGGAAGAAAGATGCAAGACAGACCTATATCAAAATTCAATCAAATACACTCCTTCCATTGCATGTTCAATTTGCGATCAATTGAATTTCACAAAAAACACTAAGTATTTCATGCTTGATTTGGAAGCAGAATACTTCTTCTTGACACTAAATGGTAAAACATTTTCCAGTGCAAAAAATTTTCTTCCATGCAAATGGTTGCTTGAAAATAGAAAACTACCACAATTTGCAATGCCTTACCAAATAAGATGTAATACACCACTACTAGATGTAAGTGCACTTACATAACTTGAAGAGAGACTTGTATCTCTCTAAATTTCATTTGCACAAATTAGACCCTGGGGCTATAAACGACCTCAAATGGGCTTAACAAGATCAATTATTAATGTGCCTATCTAACTAGATGTTGTGCAAAAATCCTTGCCACAATTCATTAGCGATACAATGACAATTGTTGTGGCTCTCAAAATATGTTTGTAATACAATAATGCATATCAGATAGGTAAAGTGTGTTTGCATGTTGTCATGAAAGTATTAAACGAATTATGTTTTAGGGCCCTGTAGAAAGCACACAACATTTGTATAAATGAG
Organism: Picea mariana; assembly: GCA_032191745.1. NCBI lineage: Eukaryota > Viridiplantae > Streptophyta > Pinopsida > Pinales > Pinaceae > Picea > Picea mariana. The sequence continues at coordinate 104,408 of JASDQU010013466.1, read as the reverse complement.
AACTGGAACAATGCTCTTGGAGAAGGGGATGACAACTCTTCACAAACTCTCGAAACTTCTAGTGAATTTGATACAAGTGATGAATCATAGAATGAAGCACCTGTTGAGAAATTGGTACATGGATTCACTGATTCACAGCGCATTAGTGACTTGCAAGACAAGATTGTCAAAATTGCACCTGCTGAGGGGAAACGTCCACTTGGAATATTCAAGGACAATTTTTTGAGGAAATGAACTTCCCAACATTGTTCTATGGATATCCATGTCCCAGTAACATTATAGAATGATTCAGTTACCATAAAATAGTTTGATGGGAGTTGCTACATTCAAGCGATGACTTCTCCTGTCACATAACAAATTTGTTTTTCAAAACAATGCACATAATAACATAGCAAGTGTTGTCTTGCATGTGGGTGTGAATAAGAAAAGGCCAACTACAATAAAGAAAGTTGTTGGCCAAAGATGTCAAGTACAAAGTAAACTTAGAAAAAATCCTGAAATCTAATATTGGATACATAGATTTCAAAAAAATTTGCATCTCTCCTGACTATTTGCATCAAAACAAGAAAACTATTTTTGCAATGATCCGACAATTGGGACCACCAACATTTTTCATCACATTTACAAGTGCAAAGCATCGCTGGGATCCATTGGTGGTTGCATTATCTGACTTGCATAGGAACAAGAAACGTAAAAAATAAACTGATACACTGGAAAATGATGACATTGACTACCTCATTAGAAAAGACCCAGTGACATGTAGTGGTTACTATAGACATAGTATAAATGCTTTGAGACAATTGATATGCCATGATGAAATGTTTTTTGGAAAAATATCAGAGTACTTTTTTGTGACTAAATTCCAGAATAGTGGGAGTGAGCATGACCACACACTATTGTGGATAGAGGGTGCATCGGTCTATGGAGATGACAACAACTCACAGATAAAGCAGTTTGTGGACAAATACATAACATGCAACACGGATCATTTGGATCCATAACTTTCCAAAGTTCATAGACATTATCATACAAAAAGTTGTAAAAAGTGAAAAAACTCACATTGCAGATACAACTTCCCTGTGCCACCAATGAGAACAACAAGAATCATAGAGCCACTTAATTTAGAGGAAAATGTTGTCGTTGAGAAATCTAAAGCCTTGTTCGCATTTCTAGAAAAATGAGACTTTGATGAGTTAATGAGCTTCGATGACTTCTTGACATAGCTAAATCTAACAGAAGATGAGTACATCCAAGCCATATAATGTACGCTTAAACAACCAACATTTTTTCTTAAATGAAAACTTTCCCATATCTGGAACAATACTTTCTCCAAGGACATGCCAGTTATGTGGAATGCAAATACATATGCGCAGTATGTCCTCAATGCATATGCTGCAACATTGTATTGTACCTTGTATATGACAAAGGTTGACAAATCTATGACAAGTGCATTCAGAAGAATACTCAAAGAACATGAAAGAAGTCATATTGATTCTATACAAATGATACGTACTCTTGGTAATACATTACTTAATCTTCAACAAATGTCTTCTCAACAAACAGTCCACATTGCACTTTCCCTTCCCCTCAATTGTAGTTCAAGAAAAATGTGTCTTCATAAACACATCTCCACTTGAGAAACACACATGCGTTCTTAAACTGTCGTCTTTGATAGAATGAGAGCCTGACAATTTAGAGGACGTTCTATGTCACTCTATTATTGATTATTACATCCAACATCCATCTCCTATTCAGCATATCTGCTTAGCAGAATTCGTATCGCATTACAAAAAAAATGGTGTACCCATATCAAAAAGAAAAAAACCCTCTGTGATACAGTTTGTCAAATACAACAAACATAATGACTATGAAAACTATTGTAGAGAAAAACTATTGTTATATGTTTCGTTCGATGAAAACGAAAATACATTAAAACATAACTTCCCTACATGGGAAGTTGCGTATGTTGCCTCTGAGACTATGGTGCAAACCAATGAATCCAGGTTTACTTACAATGTTAATCCAACATGGGGTGATCTAGAAAGTGAAGTTAATGAACTAGAAAACCCTAACAATCTTGATGATACATTCACAAACCGAAAAACATCTAGAACTCTCTATGAGTCCTATGACTTGCAAGTAGATTTGCCTCATCCTCGAGTAGGCAGCATTGAAAAGCATATCAATCTTGGTTTTCAAGTCACAAAATATCCTTTCCTTATTGAAAATAATTAATACCATGGAAGCAGACGTCTGTTGAATCGAGAACAACAAACAATTCTAAAGGAAATTGCGCTTAAAAAACACTTGAGCATGCACACTCCTATGCACTTGTTCCTTATAGGCAGAGCAGGAACAGGCAAGACATTCACATCGAAATCACTATTCCAAATGCTTATATGAATCTATGATTCAAACAATTCCTATGATCCTATGAAACCAAAGGGCCTAATAGTTGCATACATAGGAAAAGATTCATATAATGCAGGTGGAACAACAGTCTAGTCTGCATTTTTCAGGCCTTTTAACAAGTCACAATTTCTTCCACTTAGCAAGGAAATGTTAGATACCTTGTCTAAGCTTTATGACGAACTACAACTTGTCTTCATAGATGAGGCATCTTTGATTTGAAATCACTTCTTGTATTCCATTGACAACCGAATAAGAAACATAAAACATGTGCACACGAAATACTTTGGAAACATTGACATGATATTCTGTGGTGATCTTTACCAGGAACAACCCATCCAATATTATTTGATATTTGAACAACCTATGGTCAACATGCAAATAGTGACACATGACTTTTGGAAAGACAATATTAAATTCTTTGAATTGCATGCTACAATGCACCAGATAGATGAAACATTTATTGCAATTCTGAATAGAATGCGAACAAACAACCAAACACATGATGACTTAACAGATATCAATTAAACTTACATGCGACCTGCACCAACAGATCCAACCTCCCCTTACCTGTTCTACATGAATAGGGATGTTGCAATGCATAGCAGGTACATGCTATCGCTCATGCCTGGCGATGATATCATCATCAATTCAATTGACCTCGAAGAAGACAACCATGGAAATGTTCCACGTCATGAACATACAACCACTTTACCTTTGCAACTTGTCTTGAAATTAGACATGTTGGTTGAAATATATGCCTACAACTATGATTCACAGGATGGCTTGGTCAATGGTGCAGATGGAATACTCAAAGTCTATATGAAAACAGAAAAAATCGATGTCCTCTGGATTAAGTCCATGAACCGCATATAGGCCACCGACAAGCAAACAAGTTGGCTTATCTATATAATTCAAACACTACAAGCGATTGGACACCTATCTTGTGAATATCAAAACCAGTATCGGCATCAGCAAAGACAAGTTGACTGAAGATTCGAAAACATTTTCCAATTAAACTTTCATGTGCATATACAGTCCATGGATCTTAAGGACTAACACTTGATAGTGTTGCATTTGAGCCTACTAGAATTTGAATACATGGACTTGTAGACACAACATTGTCCCGTGTCAGAAGTATATATTCCTTGTATTTAATAAGTCCTATTACAAAAGATAACTTCAAAGTAAAACACAAATTTGATATTGAGATGCAATGCCTCAGGACTACCACAAAGTGGCATCTGCAGTATGATTACCAATCCATACAAACAAACTCAATTGTATCAATTTTCTCACTTAACACATGCAACTTACATGCACACACGGATGATATACTCAATGACTATGACACAATGCAATCTGATATTATGTGCTTATAGGAAACATACATGGAAATATGCATGCAAAACAAGCAATTTCCAAATCACAATTGCATATTGAGTTACATTACACATGGGGTGATGATATTGGTGAAAAAACATGTAACAATTTTGGAGCATACACATTTCGAAGAAAACGATGTTGAGATGGTGCTTGCAAAAGTATTTTTCCAAGGATCAGAAATTGCAATATTGAATCTCTATGCTTCTCCCCATGCAACATTCTCCAACATACTAAATGTTCTTTCCAATGCATTAGACCATTTTCATCTGAACGAAACCATTGTCATTGTAGGAGATTTCAATATTGACATGCTACAAAATAATGCAAGAACAAAAGAATTGGAAAACTACATGTGCAAATATAGTCTTTGGTTTCTTTTGAACAACACGAGCCATGTACAAAACACACTTATTGACCATGTATGGTCAAATGTGCCCATTTCTCAATACATCGTCTTTATCTTAGACACATACTGGTCTGATCACGATACAATTGGTATTGCACTTGAATTATGAGATATACATCAAACATATTGCAAAATCATATTTCTATGTTTCAAAGCATATATGTCTAGCTTGTTGTAGAAAACCAAGTTATCCAACTTCTTAGTTTTCCCTTGTTTGTACACATATTGGTTTGATCATGATACAATTGCTATTACACTTGAATTATGAAATATACATCAAACATATTGCAAAATCATATTTCTATGTTTCAAAGCATATCTGTCTATTTTGTTGCAGAAAACCAAGCTATCCAACTTCTTAGTTTTCTGTGCTTTGTAATTGATTTTGGGCACAAACGTTTTTTACACAAACTTTTATATATACACAAACATGGATGAACCAAAAAAAAAAAAAACAGTCATTCTTCTAACACTATCTGTTACTCTATTCCTTTTATCCTATTTTATTTACTCTATGTACATATTCCTTGTTTTTTTCTTTACATGTCAACTTATGTTCATGTCCATTTTGTTTTGTACTTTTTTTCATAGAAACAAACAGGAAAACTGGACAAGGAAAATAACTCTTAATCATAAATGTAGAAGAATCGATGCAAAGGTGCACATTTCTACCCGTGTTCCATATCCAATTGTTTTTCATTTACTCTATTTATATTTATTGCACTGATTTGAAACTCTGGTTTTTTTTTTCCTCAGATATTCCATATCTTCCTGTATATTAACTTGTCTTCATGTCAATTCTATGTTTTGTGCTACTATCTTGAAATAAATAAATTTGTACTCCCATCTTTTTTTTCATGTGTTCCTATGTAGCAGCTTGCTTTCATGTCCATTGTATTCTCTGTATTGGTACATTGAAACAAGAAGACAATAATTGGGCACAAGGATGGAGCCTTATGTGCCACATCTGAAAAAGTTGGACTGCAATGTGTCGCAGCAGATACAATGCGTATGTGTGAGACTAAGAGGTATGGTTACAAAAAACTTTGATCTGCATACATTGTCCAATTTGTCCAGCTATATGTTTTTCCCATAGTTGATGGGTTTCTATCACTTGATAATTATCACACTAAGTGTTGTTCTGTGAGGCATACAGTTCTTTGCTCCTTTCTTTTTCCTCTTCTATACTTATCCATTCTCCCTTTTCTTCTTCCCCTCTATTATTCGTTTCTGGTTCTATCCTTAGTCCCATGTGTATGCTCACGAGTTCCCGGGATGGCAGAGTGACAAATGCCATGTCCATCTATATCTTTACATCATGAATCCTATAAATCCTACCTATTTCAAGATTCAAAATGAATAAATAATTTCAACAATCTCCTATTGAAATGACTGAAAATTTTCTCATACTTGGAATAAACTAGTAATAAACAGTAACAACATAACAATGATAACAACATAATAAGCAGAATAATGAAAACGACATTATAATACATAACCCCACCTTTAGGTTGGTTATCTAGTCCCTTTTCTATTTTATCATGTTCTTGTTCTTGCCCAGACTGAATATTAACCTCCAAGCCAACTAGGAACAACCTCTTCGGCTCCCTAGCTCCAGGAATCCTTGCAGTTTCCTGGCTCCCGATCCCAAAATTCCCAGCAACACCAGTGCCCTGTGAGAGATTCCCAAAAACCATTTCTCCAACTTCCTCCTCCTCCTCTCCCTTTTGAAATTCAGAAATCCTCAAACATAAATAAGATGGCTCTTCCAAGTCCTCCCCTTCTTTCTTATCCTCCTCTCTCAAATCTCCCTCATTAATTCCCAACAACCTTATCTCCCCATTAATTAATTCACCCACCTTTTAATAATAAAATAATAAAAGACGTATTAATATATTTTAATAATTAATTAAATTTAAATTAAAAACTATGATAAAATTAATCAATTTGGGTTGTTACATACACCCACCCTTCAAGAAAATTCATCCCGAAGTTAGAGTAATTTACAATACAAGGGTAATGACACATGATTCATACATCTGCATCAAATAATCAAAATCGTCAATTTAAAACACTTATACATACTAGTGTACATGTGCAAGGCATACATGTGTAGCTAGCACGTACAAGACTCGTACATGTACTAATTTATCTTCCTGTGATCGGGAGCCATGTGTAGCTAGCACAGACAGTCATTCCTTAGGGTTATACATTCTCTCCAGGGCGCACTTTGATTAGTGTAGGAGGAATGGCCCAGGGTGGGGAATGGTCCAGGCTCAACAATCAAGGAAAGACATTCCTTAGGGTTTATACATTCTCTCCAGGGTGCACTTTGATTAGAATATTGTGTGCTCATTTTACCATTGATGATACCCTCGTCATCCAACCATAGGCCTAAGTCACCCTCTGAGCACCTTAACCTTGATTGAGGATTACTCCGGAAGCAAACCCTAGGCTAGATAGCCAAACAAGGTGTAGCCCATATTCCTCCAAGGATAGCGCACCAACAATAGCTGATCAGATAGTCCAAACCCTAGCCAAAATATAGTCCAAGCCAATACTGAAACTAGGTGTTGCTGCAGTTGCACCTGCAACCCTCCTCCACATGTGCGCACCAAACTAGGAACTGCAGTGCGCACCAACTGGGAACTGTGATTTTGAGATGTGTCAAAATGAGAATTGGTGCCCTGTATTTATACTGGTTCTGTCAGATTTGTTGGGGATGACTTCTCCTTCTGGATATGTGTTTGTTCATTATATTATTGTTATTTCTAGCCGACTTCTTCTCTTGGAGGCTAATAACCTAATATTAATTATCTTCTTGATCCGGCAAGACTTCTAGGGTTATTAGCCAACTCATCAGGGTTTTCTCTTGCTTTCCAGAGTCTTCTATTCTTATCAGGTTCACACGTGGTAGGTAAATACCTTCCGAAGCTACCATAATATTAACACTCCCTCCTAGCTAGGGAGGTATTATAGGTAATGGTCTTGAGCACAAAAATATACCATTTACTCGGTAGCATCAATATAGTCATTTAGACTATTTCATGACTAGATCATGAGCATCACCATCACCATCAACTGCATCATCTCTTGAAACCATACTTCATATGAGTAATTACACATGATGTTGGATAAGTCTCTCACACCATAGAGTGATACAAGAGCCACTCTTATAATCTAGAGGAGTAAATACTCTGAACCAATTTCCATCTAGAAAATCTATGTTCATCATTGGTTTGGATGGTGATTATTTTCAATAAAATTCTAATAGTCTTCAAGGCAGTTAGAATAGAAATAGAACACAACTGTGTCTATCCATAGTAGTACATAACTACAATCTAATGGTTCACTACCACACCAAATAACACACAAGTAATTGATCAGCAACGTATAGTTGCGAACAGTGGAACATATCCACCACAGTAGTCCTCATCTACTATCATATAGTCTTCATAACAAACATCTAATAGCAACCTGCATAGAAACAATGTTATGATATACACTGAATTATTTGGGCTAGTCTTTCACTCACATCTGTGAGCTCTGAAAGAATATCTACCTTAGGAACAATGGAACATATCCACCACAGTAGTATATCTCTACTGTCTGGAGATAGGTAGTCTCCATAACAATCATCTGATGCCATCCTGCACAGAAAATATTGTTTAAAAATAAACTGAATCATCTAGGCCAATCTTTCACTCATGTTTATGATATTTGAAAGAATATATGCCCTCATCAACAATGGGCTATCTACCCTATTCTTCTCAAACAAGGAAGAAGGTTTCTTTCTAATTTTTGAGCATGGACCATTTCTCACCCTGGGCCATTCTTCCTACACTAATCATAGTGCACCTTGGACAAAATGTATAAACCCTAAGGAATGTCTGAGTCTGGACCATTCCTCACCATGGGCCATTCCTCCTACACTAATCAAAGTGCGCCCTAGAGAGAATGTATAAATCCTAAGGAATGTCTATCCTGGACCATTCCCCACCCTGGGCCATTCCTCCTACACGAATCAAAGTGTGCCCTGGAGAGAATGTATAAAGCCTAAGGAATGTTTGTCCTTGATTGTTGAGCCTAGACCATTCCCCACCTTGGGCCATTCCTCCTACACTAATCAAAGTGTGCCCTAGAGAGAATGTATAACCTTAAGGAATGGTTGTCTATGCTAGCTACACATTATCTTCTTGTTCGAATATAGAATATTGTGTGCTCGTTTTACCATTGACGATACCCTCATCACCCAACCATAGGCCAAAGCCACCCTCCAAGCACCTTAACCTTGATTGAGAATTACTTCGCAAGCAAACCCTAGGCTAAATAGCCAAACAAGGTGTAGCACATCTTCCTCCAAGGATATCACACCAACAATAGCTAATTAGATAATCCAAACCCTAGCCAAGAGATAGTCCAAGCCAATACTGAAGACTAGTTGTTGTAGCAGATGCACCTGCAGCTCTCCTCCACACGTGCACACCAAACTGGGAACTGCAGTGCACACCAGTTTCTTTTTGC
>JASDQU010013466.1:69770-90890 GCA_032191745.1 Picea mariana | reverse complement strand
ATCATAATATTAACACTCCCTCCTAGCTAGGGAGGTATTACAGGTAATGGTCTTGAGCACAAAAACATACCATTTACCCGGTAGCATCAATATAGTTGTCTAGACTATCTCATGACTAGATCATGAACACCACCATCACCATCAGCTGCATCATCTCTCAAAACCATACTTCATCTGAGTAATTAGACATGATGCTAGATAAGTCACTCATACCATAGAGTGATACAAGAGCTATTCTTATAATCTAGAAGAGTAAATGCTCTTGAACCGTTTTCCGTCTAGAAAATCTTTGTTCATCATTCGTCTAGATGATGATGATCTCCAATAAACTGTTGATACTCTTCATGATAATTAGAATAAAAAATAGAACACAACTATGTCTATCCATAGTAGTACATAACTACAATCCAGTGGTACACTTCCACACCAAGTAGCACATAAGTACTTGATCATCAACGTATAGTCATGAACAATGGAACATATCCACCACAATAGTCTTCATCTATTGTCATACAGTCTTCATAAAAACATCTGATAGAAACCTACACAGAAACAATGTTATGATATAAACTGAATCATCTAGGCCAATCTTTCACTCACATCTGTGACCTCTGAAAGAATACCTGCCTCAGAGTAGAATAATGAGATATATGGACTATTCTTCTCAAGCAAGGAAGAATAATTGTCCTGTCTTCTGAACCTGAACCATTCCCCACCCTGGGCCATTCTTCCTACACTAATCAAAGTGCACCCTGGAGAGAATGTATAACCCTAAGGAATGTTGAGCCTAGACCATTCCCCCCTCTGGGTCATTCCTCCTACACTAATCAAAGTGCACCCTAGAGAGAATGTATAAACCCTAAGGAATGTCTATCCCTGATTGTTGAGCCTGGACCATTCCCCACCTTGGGCCATTCCTCCTAAACTAATCAAAGTGCACCCTGGAGAGAATGTATAAACCCTAAGGAATCACTGTCTGGACCATTTCCTCTGTTAACCACAAGAGGAAAAGAGTGTCCTGCATCAACCTCCAAAACGAACCATTCCTCATGTTAACCACAATGAGAAATCATTGTTCGGCGAGGCGGGCCAGTCTTCTTGAGTAACCCTCAAGAAGAGAGACTACCCTAGAACACTCCCCATGTTAACCACAATGGGAAGTCATTGTCTATGATGCATCAGGAATCAGACTACTTCCCATGTTAACCACAATGGAAAGTGATTGTCCGTCAGAAGTCTCAATCCACTTTTCGAACAGGAAAGCATTTGTCCAAGATGGACTATTTTTCAAATTTAAATATGAATGTATTCAATAATGTTTTCAGTGCTCCCTCCTAAATTGGAGAGTCATTTCTTCCTTTTTCAATAAGAAGGAAGTTTTTTTCACGAGCTCTAGCTTGAGTACGCAAACTCTTTCATCATGGATAGAAGCTTTACCAAAATGTCTGCTTATCTACTCATCTGTGGAGATATGTATTGGAGAATCATTTTCTCCTTTCTGTACTTCATTATGGATAATGTAATGCTTGATTTCAAATGTATTTAGTCTAGAACATTGTGAAGGCTTCATGTAGATCTGAACAATACAATATATCATAGTTGGAAAACTAGAACATATCTATGTGGCACTTCTTCTGTCATCATGAGATCTGATCTATTGAGTAGTCATCTTGATGTTATAGGAAATCTTCACCATGCTTCTGTTGTGCACTGGAGGTTCTCCATCAAGTTATCTTCTTCTATCTACGTACAAGAGTCTCTTTCTAGTATGCCTCAAGGTCTTGAGATTTATCTTCATACTCTCTTTATTCAATTTCTCTGGAGAACATTCTTTGCATTCATCTGATGTAGAATTCCAACTCATGGATGTTGCGGATGATACAATGACTCATGTAGTGATATGTTTGGTGTACTGGAACAAGTAATCATCATAGTCTTCTCCCTCCATCTAGGAGAACCTATGGTTCTAGATCTCACAACGATTTCATTTATAAGTCTTCCATACACTATTCTTCATCACGACTTTCAGATCTTTTGCTTGATTGCTTTTAGTGAGTTCATATCAGGCTGGTAATCTTGTGATTCGTGATACAATGACTAGTTGTTCTGGTTCCTCTTTCTTTCTTGGAATCCTCATGTTTTTCTTTAGCTCTTGGGTCCATGGAATTTCTTATAGATTCCATGCCCTAGAGATTCCACTTCTTCCCTTCATCATAAGATCACGTATCTGGATGCACAATCAGGAATACTTTAAATCTTCTCTTCAAAGAAGTCTTCTTCTGTGGTTGAACTGAACACATACTGTCTTTCATGGTTGCTACCATGGATATATATATTTCATCATCTTCACTGGATCATAGGATTAGCTCCCTCCTAACCCTTGCTTCATGTAAGAGTGCATATAACCGGTTCCCTCCATCTAATAGAGTCCACGCTTCTATCTGCATACTTGTTGTCTTCTATAATATATAATTGGCTCTCTTGCCTAACAGAGTCTACGCTTCCATCTTGTTGTCTTCTACAAAATGTCATGAGTATTTTTCCAATTCCCTCTCGATTTGTTGACTTCTTTCTATCTTTATGATTGATTTGGCTTATCTTGCAATAGCTTCTTGTATTTCATCCTTTCATGTGTATTATCTAATGATATCCATTTTCATCTTGTTTGTTCTTCCAGAGATATAGTTCTTCTTGGAACACATTATCTTCCAAGGGATGATGGGCTACAACCCATAGTATCCCAACCACTTGGGCTACAACCCAAGGGTCGTTGGGTACCAACCCAGTACAACTTATCATTCCATCGATAAGTGTCATACTCAACTCAGTCCATCAAGAAGTATCATCGCATGTCAAAACAACTCAGTCCATTGAGCAGTGCGACCTAGAAAAGATCCCAACCACATGGGATACACCCCAAGGGTCATTGGGAACCAACCCAATGCAACTTATCAGTCCATTGATAAGTGCCATACTCAACTCATTCCATCGAGGAGTATCACCATAGGACAACCCAGCTCAATCCATTAAGGACTACGACCTAGAAAATATCCCAATCGCTTGAGCTGCACCTCAGGGGTCGCTGGGCACCAACCCATTATATCATCATATGTCAACCCAACTCATTCCATCAAGGAGTACGACTTGGAGGATGTCTCACGAAGATGCAACCATCAACACTCCCTCTTAGTGAGAGGGGCATTCTCTACCAATCCAAGTTTATCACGGAAGTACTTGAACTTCGACTTGGCAAGGGGCTTGGTGAGAACATCTGCAATCTTCTCATCTATAGGAAGGTACTGCACCAGTACTGATTTCCTTTGCACCATATCTCAAATGTAATGAAACTTGATCTCAACATGTTTCGAACTGTCATGAGACACAGGATTCTATGAGAGCTTCACACAACTGTGGTTGTCACAATAAATCATGGTGGGATCCAACATTTGTCCAAACAAGCCTGCAAGGAGCTTCTGAATCCACATTGCTTCACATAATGCCGTACATACTGCAATATACTTGGCTTCTGCAGTACTCAAGGCCACAAAAGTCTGTTTCCTGCTACACCAGGAAACCATGGCAGATCCCAAACTGAAGCAACACCCATAGGTGCTCTTCCTATCCATTGTTCTCCCTGCCCAATCAGAATTAGCATATCCCTGCAATCTCATTTCAGGACTGGAAGCATATCTCAGGCCATATCGAACTGTGCCTCGCAAGTATCTCAACGCATGATTTGCATCTACCCAATGCAACTGTCTTGACTGAATCATGAACTGGCTATTGAAATATTGTAACTGCAAAGAGAATTCTATTTATTATTGAGTCATTATTAAATAGATCAATCCCATCTTGTGGATTGATCATGTCAGGCATTGTAATTAACCAAATCCCCTTTTGTGGATTGGTCAAACCCTAATTATATTATGCTAATTAAGAAGTCATCCCCTAGGCCTAATTAAAGTGGTTTTAGCCACTAAGAAGACAAGTTGACCCTGCCCAATGAAGACACACCTTTCCAACGCTCGCAAACTAGTATAAATAAAGGAGGTTAGCGCCTCATTTGTTCACTCACTCATTCACTCATGAAGTGCGCAAGTTTGGAGAGTTGCAATTGGGAGAAGAAAGAAGAGAGACATGCATTTTTTAGTGTTGGATATTCTCTAGTGTTTTGGTTTATTGTCTTAGCATTGTATTACCTATCTATATTAAGGAAGTTTTTGCTGGGTTTTCTCCCCCATGAGGGTTTCCCAAGATAAATGTTGTGTATCTTGTGATTGTGTTTCTCTCAGTGATCCTACCTATGCTATTGTTATCTAGTAAATTGAAAAGAAACCTAATAATAGCTCAAAACTTAACATGGTATCATAGCTAAGCTGAAGATAGCATCTTTCACAAGATAAAGAAAATTAGGGCTTTTTGTTGAAGAGCAATATTAGCCTAAAAACCATCCAGAAAAGTGCACCCTATCCTAGGGAACTCTTTGGCACCTTGAGTGCACCTTTTCAGTGGTCAAATACTTCAAAAAGCCAAACCCTAGTTTTGACTGGTACTAGAAAACCAGAAAACCAGGAAACCAGAACCAGTACCAGAAGTACCAGTCCAAATTTCCACAGGTCAAGTTTCAAGGAGAAAAAATTGAAATTTTTGAAATCTAACAGCTCCAACAAACTCGCCTCAGCCCAATGCATCTAGTCCCTGGATCAAAATTTCAAAATTTGAAGTTTGAAAATTTAGGGTTTTCTCATAAAACCCTAAGTTACAGTCACAATTGCAGTTTTAGAATTAGTTGAAGTATCAACTGCAGTACCAATAAAAGTCACCCTTGAAGTTTTAAAAGGGTTGGTAATTATTACCGTTGCTACCAGATGGTGCCACTACCTACAAATGCTATAAGAGGTATGTACTCACATATGTTTAAATTGTTAAGCTTTAAAGGGTATTTGCAGGAGAAAGGGATCTCTTGCCATAGATCCAACACATTCAGAGGAATAATGCAACAACGGTTTGATTATTCTGATATGCATCTATTTGTTATGACATTATTTTGATCTAGATTGCATATTGAAGCTATGACCATCATACTAACCCTTGGTCAAAATTAAAGTCAAGGTATTAGATTGATTAAAGTTGAGATCATAGAGTTTATTCTTTAACCCAACTTTCTATCAAGATAGCATATTGTCTTAGTACAAAAGACAGGTTGAAGAAAACACTTGTCATCTTGAGTGAAGGAGACTTGGAAGAAAAACAACACAGTCATTCTTGAGGACAAGGCTCTAGGTTCCAGGTTTGATCAATTAAATTGATAAGATTCAAAGTTGCACATGACAAGTTGATAACTACCACTTTACAAGTAAACACTATAGTTGAGGCAGCAATATTTGAAAAGTATTATTCTTGGTAGCATGTGAGCATATTGAGATAAATGCTTAATGTAATCATTTACCAAATACAACTAACATCTCCTCTAGGAGAAACTTCTTGTGTTGGTTCCAGGTCACCATGGAGGAATGTTTGATCACAACACTAGAAGAGTGTTGATCTCATTTCGTATTGTATTTCTTACTTTTGATCCTTGTTTCAGGTAGGTCACAAATGATAGCTCTAAAGGAGCTACTGTGACGACCATTCGTGTTATTGCTCTGTACATATTACATATGAAGCAGACTACCCAAGTCGTGTACATGACAATATACATCCATGTACCAAAGAAGATGAAGAAGAAGTTCTTTTTGAGATCCATAGTATCTCATATGGAGATTGATTGTAAGGAGCAGAAGGCTCCAAAGATGACTAAAACATTAGAACAAAACTCAAAGAAGACTTGGTCAAAGGATAATGAAGCCACCTTGACATGAATCATAATCCACTTGAATTCTGACTCAATCTTTCATATTTAGAATTGGTATTCAACACCAAGCATACCATGTAAGAGATGATGAAGTCCTTGTAGACTCAGAATAAATCAAGAGTAAGCTTGATCTCATAAAGGATCAGATGAAGAGACAACTTCCAGGACCAGGAGACAAATGCCATGAGAAGACTATATCATGGCTTTATAAACTTCTATGATATATGAAATCTCTTGGGAAGATTCCCTTGTTTCAGTGACAGAGAAGGAAGCCAATCAGAAAGACTAGGATATGGATTTTTCCATGAGACTAGAAGAGAAGTCAATATTGACTCCCAAGATTGATCTAATAGATCAAGCATGTTGCATATGTACAAAGTCTAATGTGTCTCTAGAGGATTCTCCCAGCAAGAGGGAGAATACTATGATGAGACACCTACTCCAGTAATTGAAGAAATAGTTCCAGTATTCATGAAAAAAACTAGAACAACCATGACAGTATGAGATTTAGGGGAAGAAATCCCCACATTTAAAATTGAGTGGAAGTTGGTGCAGTACATTAGTCGGTTCATGAAGACATGAACACAATACCAGATAGAGTTACCTCCATGAAAGAAGAAGAGCTATCTTTAGTATCAGTTATTGAGCCACTCTCAGTTTCATATGAAGTTGTTGCCATGATGGAGTAGAGGAGTTACTCTCATATTTAATTAGTCACAGTGAGAATGGAGCAACCATTCTTAGCTTCAGAGCAACTACAGGTACAGAGTCCCAGTTCCAAAAGGAACAATTGCATAAATAGGAGAGGAAATACTCTCAGACAGTGAGACAGATAGTGCTTTGCAGAAAGCACATAGAGCTAACAGATGATTGTGCAGATTGAGTTGCAGATGAGCAAGTGTACCAGATTGGTACAAAGTCACGTGAAAATTTGATTTGAAGTTGAAGACAGAAAGACTCATGTATGCAAATTGAAGCAAACTCCAAGAGCATGGTGTGATAGGATTGATAGTTTTCTGAAGAGTTTGGGCTTTACCAAGAGTAAAACTTATTCTAACCTTTACTTCAAGGTTATGAATGATGAGCCAATTATATTGTTGCTACTATATGTAGATGATGTATTCTTGACAAGATGAAGAAAAGATCATCGCATATTGTAGAAGAAGCTCGCTACAGAGTTTGATGAAATACCTAATCCATTATCTCTTAGGTCTTGAAGTTTGGCAGAACCCATAGAATATATTCCTTAACCAAGGAATGTATGTAGTTGAAATAATGAAGAGGTTTGACATGTTGGAATGTAAATCCATGTACACACCCATGGAAATGAAGTTGAAGCTCCTGGAAGATACCTCGTCAGAATTGGTTGATGCTACTCTGTACAGACAGATTATTGGTTCAGTGATGTGACAAATACCAAGCCAAATATATGTTTTGAATTGAGTTAATATCTTGTAGAACGCAGACTTGTTCACCTTGATGATGCAAAACATGTGATGAGATACCTTAAGGGTACATTGGATTTTGGTCTCTATTATACTAGAGATCATGACTTCAGATTGTATGGATATACTGATTTAGATTGAGCTGGAAGTGTTTCTAATAGAAAGATCACTTCAGGATGTTGTTTTAGTCTGGGGTTATCCATGACTTCATGGCAGAGTAGGAAGAAATCTAGTATTTCTCCCAACACAACAGAAGCAGAATATATTGTAGCATGTTCCACCAGGTGTGAAGCCATATGGATTCAGATGTTGTTGATAGATCTATTTGATCTGGAGATGGAAGCCACCATGATCCTATGTGATAACTAGAGTTGTATAAATATGATGTGTTCCATGATGAGTCGAAGCACATAGATATCCTGTATCACTTCATTTATGATATGATGCAGAGAGGATCTATAAATCTCCATTATGTTGGCACAGATGAACATGTTGTAGATGTGTTGACCGAGCCTCTGTCTCATGTAAAGTTTGAGCACTTTCGAGACAAACTTGGTATAGTCTGAAAGGAGCTCCTTTGAAAGGGGGAGTAGTGTTGATGATACTATGGTATCCTGACCAATAGCGGGTAGCTCAGTTAGGATTTTATATCCTAGGGGACTGATCATCCCTGGATAGATCCCGAAGGTCCATAAGGACGGGATTTCAGAGTACTTGTGCATGTATATGCTAGCTTTGGTCAGTAGTGGTAGATCCATTAGGATTTTATATCCTATGGAATCTTTTGATTCCTGGGAAGATCCTTTGGATCTGTCAGAGTACCACAAGATGTTGATTCTAGCCTCGTGCTAAAGATTTCTAGCTTCGTGCTGATGTTGTTGAGATGCCAACTTTGTGCTGAAGATTTCCAACTTCGTGTTGATGTTGTCGAGGTGCCAACTTTGTGCTGAAGATTTCCAAATTCGTGGTGATGTTGTTGAGATGTCAGCTTTGTGTTGAAGATTTCCATCTTTGTGATGATGTTGTTGAGATGCCAGCTTCGTGCTGAAGATTTCCATCTTCGTGCTGATGTTGTTGAGATGCCAACATCGTGTTGAAGATTTCCATCTTTGTGTTGATGTTGTTGTGATGCCAGCTTCGTGCTGAAGATTTACATCTTTGTACTGATGTTGTTGAGATGCCAGCTTCCTGTTGAAGATTTCCAGCCTAAGTGATGATGTTGATGATGCTCAAGCCTTCATGTTGTGTTGTTGTTGTTGTTGATGCTGTATCAACCTCATGTTGTTATTGATGATGATGATGTATAAGTGTTATACTAATTGATGTTGATGCAGATGATAATGATGCCACTTCGGCTTCTCGCTGAAGATGTTGATGATGTTACTTTAGCCTCACGCTAAAGATGATGACAATGTTACTCTAGCCTCATGTTGATGAGGATGATGATGTTACTCCAGCTCCATGATGTGAATGATGATGATGAGAAAAACTTCTGATGATTTAGATATGTGCCAGTCAATGTTCCAGTTGTTGTTGACGTTGTTGCCCTCTCTCTCTCTCTCTCCTGATGATGTTGTATTGAGCTGTGTCTATAAAATACCCTTCTTGTTAAGGGGGAGTGTTGAAATATTGTTTCTGCAAAGAGTATTCTATTTATTATTGAGTCATTATTAAATAGATCAATCCCCTTTTGTGGATTGATCATGTCGAACATTGTAATTGACCAAATCATTTTTTGTGGATTGTTCAAACCCTAATTATATCATGCTAATTAAGAAGTCGGGCCCCAAGACTAATTAAAGTGGTTTTAGACACTAAGAAGACAAGTCGGCTCTGCCTAGTTAAGAGACACCTTTCCAGCACCTGCCAATTAGTATAAATAAAGGAGGCTAGCGCCTCATTTGTTCACTTACTCATTCACTCATCAAGTGCACAAGTTTGGAGAGTTGCAGTTGGGAGAAGAAGGAAGAGAGAGCCGCATTGCTCGGTGTTGGATATTCTCTAGTGTTTTGGTTTGTTGTCTTGGCATTGTATTTGCTATCTATATTAAGGAAGTTTTTGCTAGGTTTTCTCCCCCATGAGGGTTTCCCAGGATAAATGTTGTGTATCTTGTGATTGTGTTTCTCTCAGTGATCCTACCTATGCTATTTTTATCTAGTAAATTGAAAATAAACCTAATAATAACTCAAAACTTAACATTGGCTAAGTGCACTCACTACATAACAAATATCTAGTCTGGTGTTGTGTTAACTAGATACATCAATGATCCAATCAACTGCATGTACATAGTCAGATCAATCAAGTCTAAATTAGAAGAAGACTCACTCAACTTCTTCAAATTCGACACCATCGGTGTAGCCATGGACTTACAGTCCAACATCCCAAATCTACTCATAATCTCAATTGTATAATTCCCCTGAATCAGGAAGATCTCATTGGTTCTTTGCCACACCTTTAGTCCCAAGAAATAGTGCATCATGCCAAGATCCTTCATTTCAAATTCAGAGGCCAATTCATGCTTGCACCAAGCAATGAGATGCTCTAATCCGGTGAGAAATAAATCATCAACGTACAAGATCAAAATCTTGGACTCACCATCAACAATCTTATAGTACATGTTGGCATCAACAACAGTCTTGCTGAAACCCAAATTCTTCAGGTATCCATCAATCCTCTCATACGAAGCTCGAGGTGCCTGCTTGAGTCCATACAAGTCCTTCTTCAACTTGCACACATGGGACTCCTTCCCATGAATCACAAAACTATATGGCTGCTCTATGTACACCTCTTCTTCAATCTCTCCATTGAGGAAGGATGTCTTCACATCCATATGATGTAGTCTCCAACCCATGGTTGAAGCAAGGGAAATGATCATCCGAATGGAGGTGTACCAAGAAACAAGAGAAAATGTCTCCTCATAGTCTATTCCCTCTACCTGAGAGAATCCTCTAGCCACAAATCTCGCTTTATGCTTCTTGATGCTCCCATTAGCTACATGTTTGATCTTATAGGTCCACTTGGAAGTCATCACATACTTCCCCTCAGGTCTTGGAACAATATCCCACACATCATTCTTCACGATGGACTGATACTCCTCCATCATGGTATCTCTCGAGACCTACTAACTAGATGCCTCCTCATAATATCAAGGTTCAGAATCAATGATGTGGTTCATTGCTGCAACATAGCTTGAGAATCTCTGAGGTCTCGTGCTCTCTCTGAAAGTACCACTGGGAGCTGCATGTGCCTCTGCCTCCTACAAAGTTTGACGAGCCCATGCAGGCCTCTTCTGGCCTTCTGCAATAGATCAACAAGATCTACTGGACCAACTGGATCAAAAGGCTCAACTGGATCCCTTTGAACAGTTGAAGGGTGAGGGGGAGAATATACTTTCTTTTCCTGCCTCCCACTATCAATCTCCATGTGAGATCCTCTAGATCTCATGAAGGTTACCTCCTCTTGAAAGGAAACATCTCTGCTCATGTCAATCTGTCTTTGACTTGGGATGTAGATCCGATATGCCTTCGAAGACTCATTGTACCCAACAAATGTACCCTTCCTGTCTAAAGGGTTTAACTTTGTCCTTTTCTCCTTGGGTACCCAAATATCTTGAAGTGTCCAACCTCAGGCTTCATTCCAATGAAAGTCTCCTTGGTAGTCATGTTCCTCAAAATCCAAGTTTGAAGATCACATAGTATAAGTATCCACTCAAAGAAGAAATTGTCATAGGCCCACACAAATTTGAATGCACCAAGTCCAAGATCCCCTTGGATCTGTTGTCACTGCCCGAAAAAGATCCCTTGGAATTCTTGCCAAGAGAACAACCTTTGTAAATGCCATCATGCTTAACACAGAGCTCTGAAAGACCTGTCACCATATTCCCAGAGTGGGATGGGATCTATAATGAAAATGAGCAAGTCTCCAATGCCATAACTCACTCAGACTGATAGAATCATGCATCAAGGCATGAACTGGTCGAACTGTCAATCTATATAAACTCCTTGTCTGGTTAGACTGCTTTATGTCTCAAACTAGAGACTATATAATATGTTGTCTTTTGCAACCGTCACTATAGCTCCCTCTCAAGGCTATCACTGATGACCTGCCTCCGTGGTAACCTGCCCAGAACAAGAAATAAGAACAACAACATCTCCATGAAACCTCCATGAGATTTAACAAGATAAATTGCCTGGAACAAAGTCAATAACCAAGAATATCTTCTAGAGGAGATCAATTTAGCTAGCAAACAAGCACATCTCATATTGATCATAACTTCAATAGATCAAAATGCAACATAAGATCACAATAATTCTATAATATCTAGAGCCATATCAAAACAATCAAACCTGGAGTCTTCACTTCCTGGTAGGGTGTGTTGTTTCTTTGAATGTATTAGATATGAGATCCTTTCGATCTACATATTGTTGCTTGGACAAAAGATCCCTTCTCCTGCAAACACTCTCATGATAATGATACAATTTTAAACATATACAAGTGCATACCTCTAAAATTGTAGCACCATCCAACTTGTCTTCTAAGCTAAAGGCTTGCAAAAATTGCAACTGGAAATTGCAACTGCCACTGGTACTACAATTGCAACTGACACTGGCACTGCAACTGCAACTGGCACTATAACTACAACTGAGAAATTTCAACTTTCACCAAGTTGTAATCTGAGACCACCAAGAGGTGCACTAGGATAGGGCGATTTGATCTAGATAAAAATCAACCCCAACATCCTCCAATAGGTTGCTCAACGAGCTTGGCAAGGTTTAGGTCTGAGCAACGACAAACTGCAACAATGTGGCAAATCTCACGATCTTCCTTCTAGTGATTAGACTGTTCTGAAGGAAACCTGCTCTGATACCATGTTGAATATTCATTAGTTTTGTTAACATTAGATTTACCATAGAATTTTGATTTGTTAACATTTAATAACCATATACTGAAATATATAAGCAATAGATAAACAAGCTCATGAAGACACAGATATTTATCTTGGGAAAACCCTTCTTCATAAGGGAGAAAAACCCAACAACTTTTCTTAGAGAGAATATCCTTGCCAATACAATATAACCAAGAACCAACTCTATCCACTAGAACAAACCAACAAAGAAGAGGAATACTTATCTCCACAAGAGATAACCCAACAATGCAACTATATCAAGACCTAGCCAGAGCGTTAGAGTAATTTGCCTCCACCAGCGCATCATCAAGACAAAAGATAAACCAACCAACCTATGCCTTTCTTCCTTCTGGACTGCAACTGTTACTGCAATTATCCATTAGACTTGCACTATGCGTGAGTGAGTGAATGTGACAAATGAGGAAGGCATCACCTTTATTTATACTAGACTGGGAAGGTGTCTTTTCTAGTAGGGCCGTCTGTATTCCAGGAAAATATATATTTTCACTTTGTCTTTTTCCTGTGAGGCCGACTTCACTTCTGGAGCATTATATTTCTTCTTTATTCTTTTTCTGTGGGGCCGACTTCTCTTCTGGGATATTCTAATTTATTTTGAGGTTTATGTGATCAGTTCAATGGTTTTCCTTTGACTTCTTGGCATCTTTATCTCTAAGAAAAGTTGTCCTGGAGGTGAATACCTCCCGTTGCTACCAAAAACATCAACAGTTATGAGTATTTGACACATATTTCTCATTGCACTTCACTAATTTAACATTGTTTACTTGTTTCTGTTGTAAAACTATTATATGATGAAGTATTCTATCATTTATTCAAGTTTTTCTACAACTATAGCTTTTTATTTTATTGTTAATGTTTTGTGGCCTTTAGTTGACCCCTTAATTGTGGTAGACCTCTTAAATCATCCTTGAAACACTAAATATACTCACCATCATTTAAACCATCTTGATCTTATCTTCAACCTTGCCAAGTGAGTACCTTAATAAAAAAACCAAGATAAGGGGGTTATAACTTGCACTTGGATTGTCATAGTTTCCTTGAGGTTGCTTGGGAAGCCTCCCATGTGTTGGATCCCTTTCCTTCACTAAAACGAGGAAATTATTTTCCTAGGTGATAATGACAACTACTTCCATATGTTACACTAGTGTAGCATCTTGTGAGGGCTTTACACAAGTGATGAATTGAGTGATGACATTTCTCATTAGGAATTACTCACTTCATCTATTTATTACAAAAATATCTTAATCATATCATGTCTTAATACTATGTATTATTTAACATTATATTTGAACTTAATAACATCACTTTATCTTATTACCATTACACTAAATAAATATTATGATTTCTAACACCCTCTCTTTATGTTTATTTCATTTTCCATTATTCCTAAGAGCTCCCATTATTTATTGAACCTTTCCTTTTTCCTTAATGAAGATGTCTACTATTTGTTGTTCTCTGATGTAATGATGATGCATTTCTGCACGTTTTCTTTTTGAATAGTAGATTGGATTCTTTGTCATTTTGATTTCACTTTGATTGTCATTGTGCAAACTTGTTGGCTGCATTTGTTGAAGATTTTACATAAAACAAAACCCTACTTAACCATATTTTTGAATAGTAGATTGGATTCTTTGTCATTTTGATTGCACTTTGATTGTTACTGTGCAAACTTGTTGGCTGCATTTGTTGAATATTTTACATCAAATAAAACCCTACTTAACCACACTGCCTCACATGTTGCTTCAATTGTTTCTTTGTATTTTGCTTCTATTGTTGAAAGAGCCACCAAAGGTTGCTTTTTTACTTGCCATGAAATCATTCCACTAGCAAGAGTAAAATAATAACTTATTGTATATTTTATCTCATCCATGTTCCCAACCTAGTGTGAATTTGAAAAACCATTCAATATTTCTTCTCAAGTACAATGTCACATTGTTAGGAACCTTTGATATACCTAAGCACTCTTTTAGTTGCATTCCAACGTGTCTCCCTAGGATAGTTTAAAAGCCTTGGCAACATACCATTTGCAAAAGGTATGGTTGGTCTGGTTTTAAGATATATCAATCCTCCTACATGTTGATGATATTGGAGTTCATCAACCTCCTTTGGTTTGTCGTCATTTGAAATCTTTAAGTTCACCTCCATTGGTGTTTTGATAGGATTGCAATCTTTCATTTTGAAACATGTTAACAATTGTCACTCTTCTTGAGTACAACATCACATTGTGAGGTACCTTTGATATACCTAAGCACTCTTTTAGTTGTGTTCCAATATCACCTTGGGACCATCTCTAAGAACTTTATCAATATGTAGTGTTTTCTTTATCTCATATCTTCCTCTCTTACCCTTCTAGGGTTTCTCAACTTTACCCCAAAATTGAGTGGCAACTCCACTCCCTCCTTCCTCCATGTGATAACATGGTAACTCACTCTAACTATGATACTACAATCGTTGAATAAATCCAACACCTACAACTTAGTGATATTTTTTATGTATCAAGGGATACCACAATGGATATTATTATATCAAATGCTTAAAACCCTGAAGTCATAAAAAAGTGAGATACTGAGGAAGCTCACCTACCAATCCTTTTTTCCTTTACCATCAAGCAATTTTCCATTAATTATAGCAACTCAAGATGGGTACAATTAGCCAAAGATGTTGTTAGAATCCTAGAGAAGACTTACAACAAGAAAATAATTGATTTGAAAGAAGTAGAAATCATATGTCAAGATTTCCATTTAGTGAGTTTTTGGATACTATCAACAATTCTAAAGAATTACAATTGCTCATACCCTTAGGAATCAATCCTCTCAACCTGTTTTTTCATAGATAAAAAACTAAATTCAAATTAAACCACTAATACTACATGGATATTCCCATAAATATTGTTAGTATTTATGGTTAAGTCACAAAGAGATTTTAGTTGACGTATGCTTTACAAGATACACCCAATCAAATTCTTTGAATCCAAAAACAAGTTTTGAAGGGATTAGAGATTTCCAATGGCATTAAGAATTGTGCTTGTTAGAATGTTTTCCATAGGAAAAGGATTTCAAGCTTCCTCAAATTTTTATGGGCTTCAAGTATGCTCCCTATGAGACTATTTGAGAAAAAATATATAAAGGTCAACCTAGTCAAATTGGCAGTGGCTTCAAGTATGTTCCATGGGATTTTGTTTGAGACAAGTGATAGGTGGGTAAACCTAGTAAAACTAGATGTGCTAGGTCAAGCTCCAACATTTCATGAAGCTTGAAACCACCAGCCACATTGAAGACAACTGACTACTCAATTCTTACCAATCTTAGGAAAGAAGAGACAACAAGGGCTGCATCACAGAGTCTAAATTCCCATGTACATACGTCGGGTTTACATAATAGTCTTTACCCTCCATCTCATTATCAACCAACCCTTAGCTAACCGACTTTCCTGATTACCATGTGCACGATCCATGTGTGTTTCCATTATATGTAAAGATAAATAAAGTCAATGCGGCGATAGGTGGGTCAACCTCGTAAAACTAGAAATGGCTTCAAGGATGTGCTCCATGAGGCTATTTCCACATAAACATAGGAATATTACCCATTTAAATTGACAATGACTATAGGTATGCTCCCAATGATGCTATTTGACTATTTTGACTAAGAGATAGATAGGAGATGGGAGCTGAAATATACTCATGGGTGATGAACCTTGAATTTTGTTATAACTTAAATTCAATCATACAAGATTTCTACAAATTCCTATTTTGGGAGGGATAGATCTAAAAAAAAAAACCCATATATAACTAAACAAACTAGAAATTGATACGTGTATAAGTTGTCACAAATTACCCAAATGAAATGGTATATTTTCCAATAATTTGTAATTTGTTGATCCAAATTAAGATAATCTAAAAAATAGTGTCCAAAGTGATGGAGCAATAGTGTTCTTCAATTTGTTACACTTTATATATCCTACTTTCTATATCATCCCCAATTCAATTAGAATAGAACCCCACAACACGTTATTGCTAAAGTCAATTTTTGCTAGTAGCATAAACTTCTCAAAATGTGATGGGGTTATTCCCGGCAAAATTATCATTAGAAATAGAAAGATCCAAAGTATGCAATATTGACAAGTTTCCGAGAGATGACCACAATGTATGTCCCAATGGTAAACTACTTATTATGACAACCACTCTCTTCATATGTTGCCCACACCAGTACATGTTCTATGAGTTATGAATGGTCCATTTTGAATACTATCCACATCAATACGATTAGATGGCCTTTTTAGTGTGAAAAACGAGCATCCCCACCCCTTTTGATTGTGATCGTCCATAAGAATGAGGTCGAAGAGAAATTAATCCATATAAACCATATTATAAAACTTCTAGGTTGAGTAGTTAATAGATGTCGTTGCAACTATAAAGGCCACTATGATCACAAAGCATCGGAAAATCATTAAAACAATAACATTTCAATAATTCATTAATTTTGGTTTGATTTCAATGCTCTTCAAAATTGAAGTTTATGAATCTTATTTAAAATTAAAGGACGGGATTAATTTTAATCCACTTTATAATATACTTGTTTAAGAGTTCAACATGTCACTTGCAGAAATTGAATCTGGGTGGAGGCGATATCAATCTTCCTCCCAACCACTTGAGCTAAACTCAATTGACAAGACATTTATCCACTTATGTATACATGGGTCATGAAACAATTAATATATTCTCTTTGGGTGTAACCATATGCTTGAACACTACGTCAATGTTACCCATGGATCCAATAAAATCCCTCATGGAAAGTGAACCTTGTCTACTATGAAAAGCAAATCACTCCTCATTAATAGAATCCAACCCCTTTGGGTGTGTATATAAACTCATTGGATACTTAAAAATATAATTTGTATTTATAATATTTTTTTTTTCATATATTATTATTATATTACAAGGAAAACAAATACATTAATGATAATTAATATTTTTTTAAATGTCTTATGATGATGATAATGATAATGATTAACGTTCATTGAGACAAAGTAGAGGTAAGACATTACTTCAAGTTCTTTAAAATTGTATTTCTATGCTAATATAATTTATTATATTATTATTATATTATAAGGAAAACAAATACATTAATGATAATTAATATTTTTTTAAATGTCTTATGATGATGATAATGATGATGATTAACATTCATTGAGACAAATTGGAGGTAAGATATTACTTCAAGTTCTTTAAAATTGTATTTCTATGCTGAAAAACATTGACAGAAGCATTCCAAGCGTTCCAAGATCACCATAGTTTTGATGACTAAGGAGGTTAGGAAGGTCAGTAATGTGGAAGATATTTTTAAATTGGGATCTAATATGGGTATAGGCAGGGAAATTCAAGAGGAAGTATTTTTCATCTTCTACCTACTTAGTGTCACAAAGGTGACGAATTCTCTCATCCCATGGTGTTTTGGGAGTTGTCTAACACCCAATTTCACTATGTAGCTCGTGAGAGTTTGTTTTTATTTTAATAATGTTGATTTTCTTCTTTGCACTTTTCAAAACTGAGAGGTAATTTTGATTTTTTAAATTAGGGTTAACCACCTCCTTGTAGTATCCTAATTTTCTTTTATCCACTAATTCTTTATCACACCACATATTTTCCTTAAATTTATAAGTGATAATATTTGTAATATTATCAATATTCTGCATGATGACTTCTTCTTATATTCCCTAATGATTTATCCAAGATTTGACATCTTTATGCCATCCTCGCTTGAGCCACTGGTGGTTTTGGCTACTTAAGTTTCATTATAGGATAAATTTTATTGTTTTTAAAAAAAATAGTGTATTTTCTCTTTATGTATAGGATAAAATTTATTATTTTTTATTGATCACAATATAGAGTAATCATCATCATCATCAATATATTAAAGTAAAAGAAATATTAATTAATTACATCATGTTTTATATTCTATGTATTATTTAGTTGAGTATAATAAACATTTTTTGTCTATTGGACTTTAATTTTTTTTATAATTAATTGAATATTTTGTTTTTATGATTGAAAACATTGTTCTTGTATTAACAATGTTAATTTTCTTACTAGCCATGGAAGAAAAATAATTTTGATCTTCTAACTTGGGTCAATGATGTTTATATACTAGAGTGGCTTTCTCTTATTCTCTATTTTTTAGTGACAAAATAATTTATCTTTAAACCTAATTGTGATAATGTTTTTTATTATGGATATTTTGAAGAGTGGCCTTGTTATAACAATTTTTTCCACACTCCATGCATCTTACTTTGATGGCCTTCCCTTTCCCTCTACAGACTCAAATTTCCCCTTTTTGTCCATTCCAAATTAAAAAATTCAATGTTTTGTACATATATGCGGGCCATAGTTAGACAACTTGCGTATACGCATGTTGCTCCATTACAACCCACATACATCGGGTTTTGAGCTCAAAAATTTAAAAAATATGTCGGGTTTCCATGCCATGTCACGAGATCCATGATCCTTGATCTTCCATATACTGGAAACAATCTTACTCGACCCTTCAATTCCATTTGAAAGCTATAAATTGAGCCACATACAAGCCTTGAGGAGATTCATCATTGAGAGAAAAGATACTTTGGAGAAATTTCACCTCATATTGAGTCTGCATCCCTTTATCCTTGAAATTCTGAACTTCTTGTGTTCATCCCCCAAGCTCTTCCTATCTTGAGATGGAGAAACTGAATGACTCCTACTACTTGTGAGCTTGCATTTGTGGAGGATTGAAGTGACGAAGGCCCAGTTGAAGGAACTTAGTTTTTTGGTTACGATATGTGTCGTTACAGAAGTTTTTCACCTATGTACATCTGCGGATTACATTAATAGAAATACTCTTTTCTTGTCCAATTATATGTTACAAATATTTGTATTACTTTCCATGGGCATATTTGTTATGCATGTTAATGGATTATGCTAGTCTATATGCTAATGTTCTATATAATTTCCATATGCTTGTGTATCTTGGATGTTGAGGACAAGTTGCAGGTATCAAGCTTTGGATCGTGAACTCAACCGTGGTCTTCTTCGAACATCTGGACGAGATAGGCATCTAACCTTCTCTTGTTAGCATTTCTATTTATTTAGCATACTTGAGACTAGAGTTGATTTCTGGGTGTTGTTCCGTCTGTTGTGGTTTACCCCTAGCCATAGAGAGATTTTACTCGTAACAGATCGGACAAGGTAGACTTCTAGCCTTCTCTTGTTAGAATTTCTATTTATCTAGCATACTTGAGACTAGAGTTGATTTCTATTAATGTAATCAGTAGAAGTACATAGGTGACACACTTTTGTAATGACGCATATCGGAATCGAGAAACTAAGTCCCTCCAGCTGGGACTTCAGTACTTCAATCCTCCACCAAGGAAATCTCACAAGTAGTAGGAGTCATTGAGTTTCTCGATCTCAAGATAGGAAGAGCTTGGGGGTTGAACACAATAAGTTCAGACTTTCAAGGATAAATGGATGTAGATTCAATATGAGGTGAAATTGCTCCAGAGTGTCTTTGCTCTCAATGGTGAATCTCCTCAAGGCTTGTATGTGGCTCAATTTATAGCCTTCAAATGGAATTTAAGGGTCGATTCAAAGCGTTTCCAGTATATGGAAGGTCAAGGATCATGGATCTCCTGACATGGCATGGAACCCGACATAGTCTTTTTAAATTTTGAGCTCAAAACCTGATGTACACTGGTTGTAATGGAACAACATGCGTATACACAAGTTGTCTAACTGTGGCTCGTGTATATGTACAAAACTTTGAATTTTTTACTCTGGAATGAACAAAAAAGGGGAATTTGAGTCTATAGAGGGAAAGGGAAGGCCATCAAAGCAAGATGCATGGAGTGTGGAAAAAATTGCTATAACATGCCTCCTTTTGAATAATCCACTATTGGTTTAACTAGTGAACATCATCCTTATAACATCCTCCTCTCTTGAGCACCTCAAATGACTTTTATTGTGCAGAGAGGCACTCTACAACACAGTATGGGGGAGATGTTATCATGTACGCACATAACATAAAAAAAAATAAAGTATACAAGTTGGTTTAATTGCACTTTGAATTAACAATAACACATAAGTCGATTCCATTACACATTACACATATAACTGATAAATCAATTGGGAGACAATGGTAATTAGAGTGAGGCAATGAGCGTACATCCACGGAGGGTGGATACAAATGGTATTTGTTCCACTAGGAATAGGCAGTAGAGGTAGGTTTGGTTCTATTGGAAATAATAGTGGCTACGACTTTTTTAATAGAGAACCAAGTTGTAGAAGAGTGGGATGTAGTTTTGGTGTTCGTAAATATTACATTTTATTTAGTCCCAAAACATTTTAGTTTTCTTCAATAATCATTTAGTGGCTAAATATTATATGTTACATGTTATTTTTTCCCAAAGCATCTTAGGTTTATTTAGTAATCAGTAATGGATGTGGGAGGTAGAAAATATTATATGTTATTTCTTCCAAAAGCATTTTATGCTTTTTTATACTCATTTTGTGAGTAGTGTTACTTAAATAAAGTAAAAATAACAAATTTTTTCTAATCATATAAAAAACTTAATTATTTATAAAAACCAAATGTATACATAATTAAACATAATTAATTGAAAGAAATAAACAATATCAATAATATAAAAATGTAAGCCATAAAAAATCAATAGGTGAAAAATGTGATGAATTGACGAGTGCTCTATGAAAGTTGATATTCAACCATACATATTGGTGAGGTGATTCCATAAACTCATAATTCACCCTCTAATGCCATAATAGGCTAAACTTCTTGAATTCAATATTCAATGTATTATTGCCATGAATTACCAAATTTATGTAATTTAATTGTTTGAATGCTTGCCATTTT
>JASDQU010013466.1:39675-56315 GCA_032191745.1 Picea mariana | reverse complement strand
GCCTGAATCTCCGAGATCCCTCTCAATCTCCATAGATCTAAATTTCCCACTAAATGGGGTGCCCCACTGGATGACTGAAACCCTAGCTGGTTCAGCCCTGATGAAGGAGGCCTCCAAATGCTCTGAAACTCTCCAAGAATATATATCGGGTGATGATAAGAATAACCCAGGTGCCTGAATCTCCAAGATCCCTCTCAATATCTGTAGATCTGAATTTTCCATTGAATGGGGTGCCCCATTGGATGACTGAAACCCTAGCTGGTTTAGCCCTGATGAAGGAGGTCTCCAAATTCTCTGAAACTATCCAAGAATATAGATTGGGCTATGAGAATCTCATGGGAGAAGTTTCAAACTCAGATCTTAAGCAGATCTCCCTAGATCTGAGTTTTATTGAATTACAAGACGTCTCCTATGGCTCCAAGACGTCCCAATCTACAGACAAATGTAGAATGATGATAACCCTCCATAAAATCCCTCAAACTGATGGTCTTGCCCCTTCTAAAGCACTAGATGGAGATGGGTTGAGACTAGAATGGTGTGGAGGAGTCTTTCATCCCTAAGACCAAGCTGCAGAACAAGATGAGTGGATATTTCACCACTGTGTTGCTCTCAAGGGTTTGTACAGCAAACCCCCAAACTAAATTCTCAAGAGCAATAGAAAATGCTAATCCAAAACCAGAATGAATAATAGGTGCATCCCAGCCTCTTACTTATACTTCTCCTTCTAATTCTCTGTTGAGTTAGGTTAACTCCCAGGGTTAATCTTCTATTTTTCTGTTGAGTTATCTTTTACTCCTTTATCCTTTTCCTTTCTTAAGTCAACTTAAAAATATAACTTTTAACTTTTTGACTTTCCCCCCTCAGTGTGAGACTATGACCTAGTGGGGGTGCCCAGGCCACTGAGTCTCCTCATCACCTCTCTAAGAGGTGGGGGACATTACACTACTACACCAGGAAACCATGGCAGATCCCAAACTGAAGCAACACCCATAGGTTCTCTTCCTGTCCATTGTGCTCCCTGCCCAATTAGAATTATTATATCCCTGCAATCTCATGTCAGGACTGGAAGCATATCTCAGGCCATATCCAACTGTGCCTCGCAAGTATCTCAACGCATGCTTCGCATCTACCTAATGCAACTGTCTCGACTGAATCATGAACTGGCTGTTGAAATATTGTAACTGCAAAGAGCATTCTATTTATTATCGAGTCATTATTAAATAGATCAATCCCATCTTGTGGATTGATCATGTTGGGCATTGTAATTAATCAAATCCCCTTTTTTTGATTGGTCAAACCCTAATTATATTATGCTAATTAAGAAGTCGGCCCCTAGGCCTAATTAAAGTGGTTTTAGCCACTAAGAAGACAATTTGACCCTGCCCAATGAAGAGACACCTTTCCAACGCTCACAAACTAGTATAAATAAAGGAGGCTAGTGCCTCATTTGTTCACTCACTCATTCACTCATCAAGCGCACAAGTTTGGAGAGTTTCAATTGGGAGAAGAAAGAAGAGAGAGACACATTTCTCAGTGTTGGATATTCTCTAATGTTTTGGTTTATTGTCTTGGCATTGTATTGGCTATCTATATTAAGGAAGTTTTTGCTGGGTTTTCTCCCCCATGAGGGTTTCCCAGGATATATGTTGTGTATTTTGTGATTGTGTTTCCCTCAGTGATCCTACCTATGCTATTGTTATCTAGTAAATTGAAAAGAAACCTAATAATAGCTCAAAACTTAACATGGTATCATAGTTAAGCTGAAGAGAGCATCTTTCACTAGATAAAGAAAAACGTCATCGTTGACGTACAAGAAAATTAGGGTTTTTTGTTGAAGAGAAATATTAGCCTAAAAACCATCTAGAAAAGTGTGCCCTATCCTAGGGAACTCTTTGGCACCTTGAGCACACCTTTTCAGTGGTCAGATACTCCGAAAAGCCAAACCCCAGTTTTGACTGGTACCAGAAAACCAAAAAACTAGAAGTACTGGAAAACTAGGAAACCAGAACCAGTACCAAAAGTACAAGTCCAAATTTATGTAGGTCAAGCTTCAAGTGGAAAAACTTGAAATTTTTGAAATCTAACAGCTCCAACAAACTCGCCTCAACCCAATGCATCTAGTCCTTGGATCAGAATTTCAAAATTTGAAGTTTGAAAATTTAGGGTTTTCTCATAAAACCCTAAGTTACAGTCACAATTGCAGTTTTAGAATCAGTTGAAGTATCAGCTGCAGTACCAGTAATAGTCACCCTTGAATTCTTAAAAGGGTTGGTAATTATTACTATTGCTACCAGATGGTGCCACTACCTGCAAATTCTATCATAGGTATGTACTCACATATGTTTAAACTGTTAAGCTTTAAAGGGTATTTGCAGGAGAAAGGGATATCTTGCCATAGATCCAGGAGGATCTCAAGATCCAACACATTCAGAGGCATAATGCAACATAGGTTTGATTATTCTGATATTCATCTATTTGTTATGACATTATTTTGATCTAGGTTACATGTTGAAGCTATGACCATCATACTAACCCTTGGTCAAAATTAAAGTGAAGGTATTAGATTGATTAAAGTTGAGATCATAGAGTTTATTCTCTAACCCAACTTTCTATCAAGATAGCATATTGTCTTAGTACAGAAGACAGGTTGAAGAAAACACTTGTCATCTTGAGTGAAGGAGACTTGGAAGAAAAACAACACTCATTCTTGAGGACAAGGCTCTAGGTTCCAGGTTTGATTAATTAAGTTGATAAGATTCAAAGTTGCACATGACAAGTTGACAACTACCCCTTTACAAGTAAACACTATAGTTGAGGTAGCAATATTTGAAAAGTATTATACTTGGTAGCATGTGATCATATTGAGATAAATGCTTAATGTAATCATTTACCAAATACAACTAACATCTCCTCTAGGAGAAACTTCTTGTGTTGGTTCCAGGTCACCATGGAGGAATGTTTGATCACAACCCTAGAAGAGTGTTGATCTCATTTTGTATTGTATTTCTTACTTTTGATCCTTATTTCAGGCAGGTCACAAGTGATAGCTCTAAAGGAGCTACTGTGATGACCATTCGTGCTATTGCTCTATTACTATTACTGTTCTTGCTTGTTGTTTTGTTGATGTTGTTTCAGGTCACATGTGATAACCCTAAGGAATCTTTAGTGAAGGCTACAAAAGACAACATATTACATATGAAGCAGACTACCCAAGTCATTTACATGACAATATACATCCATGTACCAAAGAAGATGAAGAAGAAGCTATTTTTGAGATCCAGAGTATCTCATATGGAGATTGATTGTAAGGAGCAGAAGGCTCCAAAGATGACTAAAACATTAGAACAAAATTCAAAGAAGACTTGGTCAAAGGATAATGAAGCCACCTGGACAGGAAGCATAATCCACTTGAAGTCTGACTCAACCTTTCATATTTAGAATTGTTATTAAACACAAAGCATACCATGTAAGAGATGATGAAGTCCTTGTAGACTCAGAAGAAATCAAGAGTAAGCTTGATCTCATAAAGGATCAAATGAAGAGACAACTTCCAAGACTAGGAGACAAATTCCATGAGAAGACTATATCATAGCTTTAGAAACTTCTATGATATATGAAATCTCCTAGGAAGATTCTCTTGTTTCAGTGACAGAGAAGGAAGCCAATCAGAAAGACTAGAAGAGAAGTCAATATTGACTCCCAAGATTGATCTAATAGATCAAGCATGTTGCATATGTACAAAGTCTAATGTGTGTCTAGAGGATTCTCCCAGCAAGAGGGAGAATACTATGATGAGACACCTACTCCAGTAATTGAAGAAATAGTTCCAGTATTCATGAAGACAACTAGAACAACCATGATAGTATGATATTCAAGGGGAGAAATCCCCACATTTAAAATTGATAGGCAGTTGGTGCAGTACATTAGTCAGGTCATGAAGACATGACCACAATACTAGATAGATTTACCTCCATGAAAGAAGAAGAGCTACCTTTAGTATCATTTATTGAGCCACTCTCAGTTTCATATGAAGTTGTTTCCATGATGGAGTAAAGGAGTTACTCTCAGATTTCATCAGTCATAGTGAGAATGTAGAAACCATTCTCAGCTTCAGAGAAACTGCAGGTACAGAGTCCCAGCTCCAAAAGGAACAATTGAATAAATAGGAGAGGACATACTCTCAGACAGTGAGACAGATAGTGCTTTGCAGAAATCACATAGAGATAGCACATGATTGTGAAGATTGAGTTGTAGATGAGCAAGTGTATCAGATTGGTACAAATTCATGTGAAAATTTGATTTGAAGTTGAAGACAGAAAGACTCATTTTTGCAAATTGAAGCAAACTCCAAGAGCTTGGTGTGACAGGATTGATAGTTTTTTGAAGAGTTTGGGCTTTACCAAGAGTAAAACTTATTCTAACCTTTACTTCAAGGTTATGAATGATGAGCCAGTTATATTGTTGCTACTATATGTAGATGATGTGTTCTTGACAAGATGAAGAAAAGATCATCACATATTGCAGAAGAAGCTCGCTACAGAGTTTGATGAAAGACCTAATGCATTATCTCTTAGGTCTTGAAGTTTGGCAAAACCCAAAGAATATCTTCCTTAACCAAGGAAAGTATGTAGTTGAAATAATGAAGAGGTTTGACATGTTGGAATGTAAATCCATGTACACACCCATGGAAATGAAGTTGAAGCTCCTGGCAGATACCTCGTCAGAATTGGTTGATGCTACTATGTACAGATAGATTATTGGTTCGATGATGTATCTGACGAATACCAGGCTAGATATATGTTTTGAATTGAGTTAGTATCTGTTAGAACACAGACTTGTTCACCTTGGCAAAACATGTGATGAGATACCTTAAGGGTACATTGGATTTTGGTCTCTGTTATACTAGAGATCATGACTTCAGATTGTATGGATATACTGATTCGAATTGAGCTAGAAGTGTTTATGATAGAAAGATCACTTCAGGATGTTGTTTCAGTCTGGGGTTAACCATGACTTCATGGCAGAGTAGGAAGCAATCTAGTATTGCTCCCAACACAACATAAGCGAAATATATTGTAGCATGTTCCACCAGGTGTGAATCCATATGGATTCAGATGTTGTTGACGGATCTATTTGATCTGGAGATGGAAGCCACCGTGATCCTATGTGATAACCAGAGTTGTATAAAGATGATGTGTTCCATGATTAGTTGAAGCACATAGATATCCTGTATCACTTCATTTATGATATGATGCAGAGAGGAGCTATAAAGCTCCATTATGTTGGCACAAATGAACATGCTGCAGATGTGTTGACCAAGCCTCTGTCTCGTGTAAAGTTTGAGAACTTTCAAGACAAACTTGGTATAGTCCGAAAGGACCTCCACCAAAAGGGGGAGTAGTGTTGATGATACTATGGTATCCTGACCAATAGTGGCTAGCTTAGTTAGGATTTTATATCCTAGGGTATTGATCATCCCTGGACAGATCCCGAAGTTCCGTAAGGATGGGCTTTCAGAGTACTTGTGCATGTATATGCTAGCTTTGGTCAGTAGTGGTAGCTCCATTAGGATTTTATATCCTAGGGAATCTTTTGATTCATGGGAAGATCCTTTGGATCTGTCAGAGTTCCACAAGATGTTGATGCCAGCCTCGTGCTAAAGATTTCTAGCTTTGTGCCAATGTTGTTGAGATGCCAACTTCATGCTGAAGATTTCCAACTTCATGCTGATGTTGTCGAGGTGCCAACTTTGTGCTGAAGATTTCTAGCTTTGTGGTGATGTTGTTGAGATGCCATCTTTTTGTTGAAGATTTCCAGCTTTGTGTTGATGTTGTTGAGATTCCAGCTTTGTGCTGAAGATTTCCATCTTCGTGCTGATGTTGTTGAGATGACAACTTCATGATGAAGATTTCCATCTTCGTGTTGATGTTGTTGTGATGCCAGCTTCATGCTGAAGATTTCCATCTTTGTGTTGATGTTGTTGAGATGCCATCTTCCTTCTAAAGATTTCCAGCCTAAGTGATGATGTTGATGATGCTCGAGCCTTCGTGTTGTGATGTTGTTGTTGTTGATGTTGTATAAACCTCGTGTTGTTATTGATGATGATGATATATTAGTGTTATACTAATTGATGTCGTTGCAGATGATAATGATGCCACTTCAGCTTCTCGCTGAAGATGTTGATGATGTTACTTTAGCCTCACGCTAAAGATGATGACGATGTTACTCTAGCCTCATGTTGTTGATGATGATGATGCTACTCTACCTCCATGCTGTGAACGATGATGATGAGAAAAACTTTTGATGATTTAGAGATAGGATAGTCAGTGTTCCAGTTGTTGTTGATGTTGTTTCCCTCTCTCTCTCTCTCTCTCTCTCTCTCCTGATGATGTTGTATTGAGCTGTGTCTGTAGAATACCCTTCTTGTTAAGGGGGAGTGTTGAAATATTATAACTGCAAAGAGTATTCTATTTATTATCGAGTCATTATTAAATAGATCAATCCCCTTTTGTGGATTGATCATGTCGAACATTGTAATTGACCAAATCCCCTTTTGTGGATTGGTCAAACCCTAATTATATTATGCTAATTAAGAAGTCGGACCCCAAGACTAATTAAAGTGGTTTTAGCCACTAAGAAGACAAGTCCGCTCTACCCAGTGAAGAGACACCTTTCCAGCGCCCACCAATTAGTATAAATAAAGGAGGCTAGTGCCTCATTTGTTCACTCACTCATTCATTCATCAAGTGCACAAGTTTGGAGAGTTGCAGTTGGGAGAAGAAGGAAGAGAGAGTCGCATTGCTCAGTGTTGGATATTCTCTAGTGTTTTGGTTTATTGTCTTGGCATTGTATTTGCTATCTATATTAAGGAATTTTTTGCTGGGTTTTCTCCCCCATGAGGGTTTCCCAGGATAAATGTTTTGTATCTTGTGATTATGTTTCTCTCAGTGATCCTACCTATGCTATTGTTATCTAGTAAATTGAAAAGAAACCTAATAATAACTCAAAACTTAACACTGGCTAAGTGCACTCACTGCATAACAAATATCTAGTCTGGTGTGGTGCTAACCAGATACATCAATGATCCAATCAAATGCATGTACATAGTCAGATCAATCAAGTCTAAATTAGAAGAAGACTCACTCAACTTCTTCAGATGTTGAGTGATAGATCTGTTTGATCTGGAGATGGAAGCCACCGTGATCCTATGTGATAACCAGACTTGTTAAAAGATGATGTGTTCCATGATGAGTCGAAGCACATAGATATCTTATACCACTTCATTTATGATATGATGCAGAGAGGAGCTATAAAGCTCCATTATGTTGGCACAGATGAACATGTTGCAGATGTGTTGACCAAGCCTCTATCTCATGTAAAGTTTGAGCACTTTTGAGACAAACTTGGTATAGTCCGAAAGGACCTCCTTCGAAAGGGGGAGTAGTGATGATGATACCATGGTATCCTAACCAATAGCGGGTAGCTCAGTTAGGATTTTATATCCTAGGGGACTGATCATCCTTGAACAGATCTTGAAATTCTGTAAGGACGGGATTTCAGACTACTTGTGCATGTATATGCTAGCTTTGGTCAGTAGTGGTAGCTCTGTTAGGATTTTATATCCTATGGAATATTTTGATTCCTAGGAAGATTCTTTGGATCTGTCAGAGTACCACAAGATGTTGATGCCAGCCTCGTGCTAAAGATTTCTAGCTTTGTGTTGATGTTGTTGAGATGCCAACTTCATGTTGATGTTGTCGAGGTGCCAACTTTGTGCTAAAGATTTCCAGTTTCATGGTGATGTTGTTGAGATGCCAGCTTTGTGTTGAAGATTTCCAACTTTGTGTTGATGTTGTTGAGATGCCAGCTTCGTGCTGATGTTGTTGAGATGCCAACTTCGTGCTAAATATTTCCATCTTTGTGCTGATGTTGTTGTGATGCCAGCTTCGTGCTAAAGATTTCCAGCTTTGTGCTGATGTTGTTGAGATGCCATCTTCCTGCTGAAGATTTCCAACCTAAGTGATGATGTTGATTATGCTCGAGCCTTCGTGTTGTGTTGTTGTTGTTGTTGATGTTGTATCAACCTTGCATTATTATTGATGATGATGATGAATTAGTGCTATACTAATTGATGTTGATGTAGATGATAATGATGCCACTTCAGCTGCTCGTTGAAGATGTTGATGATGTTACTTTATCCTCACGCTAAAGATGATGATGATGTTACTCTAGCCTCATGTTGATGAGGTTGATGATGCTACTCCAGCTCCATGTTGTGAACAATGATGATGAGAAAAACTTCTAATGATTTAGAGATGTGCCAGTCAATGTTCCAGTTGTTGTTGATGTTGCTGCCCTCTCTCTCTCTCTCTCTCCTGATGATGTTGTATTGAGCTGTGTCTATAGAATACCCTTCTTGTTAAGGGGGAGTGTTGAAATATTGTAACTGCAAAGAGTATTTTATTTATTATCGAGTCATTATTAAATAGATCAATCCCCTTTTGTGGATTGATCATGTCAAACATTGTAATTGACCAAATCCCCTTTTGTGGATTGGTCAAACCCTAATTATATTATGCTAATTAAGAAGTCGGGCCCCAAGACTAATTAAAGTGGTTTTAGCCACTAAGAAGACAAGTCAGCTCTGCCTAGTGAAGAGACACCTTTCTAGTGCCTGCCAATTAGTATAAATAAAGGAGGCTAGTGCCTCATTTGTTCACTCACTCTTTCACTCATCAAGTGCACAAGTTTGGAGAGTTGCAGTTGGGAGAAGAAGGAAGAGAGAGTCGCATTGCTCAATGTTGGATATTCTCTAGTGATTTTGTTTATTGTCTTGGCATTGTATTTACTATCTATATTAAGGAAGTTTTTGTTGGGTTTTCTCCCCCATGAGGGTTTCCCAGGATAAATGTTGTGTATCTTGTGATTGTGTTTCTCTTAGTGATCCTACCTATGCTATTGTTATCTAGTAAATTGAAAATAAACCTAATAATAGCTCAAAACTTAACACTGGCTAAGTGCACTCACTGCATAAAAAATATCTAGTCTGGTGTGGTGTTAACCAGATACATCAATGATCCAATCAAATGCATGTACATAGTCAGATCAATCAAGTCTAAATCAGAAGAAGACTCACTCAACTTCTTCAAATTCGACACTATCGGTGTAGCCATGGACTTACAGTCCAACATCCCAAATCTACTCATAATCTCAATTGTATACTTCCCCTGACTCAGGAATATCTCATCAGTTATTTTCCACACCTTTAGTCCCAAGAAATAGTGCATCATGACAAGATCCTTCATTTCAAATTCAGAGGCCAACTCATGCTTGCACCAAGAAATGAGACGCTCTAATCTGGTGAGAAATAAACCATCAATGTACAAGATCAAAATCATGGACTCGCCATCAACAATCTTATAGTACATTTTGGCATCAACAACAGTCTTGCTGAAACCCAAATTCATCAGGTATCCATCAATCCTCGCATACGAAGCTCGAGGTGCCTGCTTGAGTCCATACAAGGCCTTCTTCAACCTGCACACATGGGACTCCTTCCCATGAATCATAAAACCATATGGTTTCTTTATGTACACCTCTTCCTCAATCTCTCCGTTGAGGAAGAATGTATTCACATCCATCTGATGTAGTCTCCAACCCACGGTTGAAGCAAGGGCAATGATCGTCCGAATGGAGGTGTATCGAGCAACAAGAGAAAATGTCTCCTCGTAGTCTATTCCCTCTACCTGAGAGAATCCTCTAGCCAAAAATCTCGCTTTGTTCTTCTCAATGCTCCTGTTTGCTGCATGTTTGATCTTATAGGTCCACTTGGAAGTCATCACATACTTCCCCTCAGGTCTTGGAACAATATACCACACATCATTCTTCATGATGGATTGATACTCCTCCATCATGGTATCTCTCGAGACCTGCTAACTAGATGCCTCCTCATAATAGGAAGGCTCAGAATCAATGATGTGGCTCATCGCTGCAACATAGCTCGAGAATCTCTGAGGTCTCGTGCTCTCTCTGAAAGTACCACTGGGAGCTGCATGTCCCTCTGCCTCCTACAAAGTTTGATGAGCCCATGCAGGCCTCTTCCAGCCTACTGCAATACATCAACAAGATCTATTGAACCAACTGGATCAAAAGGCTCAACTGTCTCCATGGGCTCAACTAGCTCCCTTTGAACTGTTGAAGGGTGAGGGGGAGAAGATACTTTCTCCTCCTGCCTCTCACTATCAATCTCCATGTGAGATCCTCTAGATCTCATGAAGGCTACCTCCTCCTCAAAGGAAACATCCCTTCTCATGTCAATTTGTCTTTGACTTGGGATGTAGATCCGATATGCCTTCGAAGACTCATTGTACCCAAAAAATGTACCCTTCTTGTCTGAAGGGTTTAACTTTTCCCTTTTCTCCTTGGGTACCCAAATATCTTGAAGTGTCCAACCTCAGGCTTCATTCAGGTGAAAGTCTCCTCAGTAGTCATGTTCCTCAAAATCCAAGTCTGAAGATCACATAGTATAAGTATCCACTCAAAGAAGAAATTGTCATAGGCCCACACAAATTTGAATGCACCAAGTCCAAGATCCCCTTGGATCTATTGTCATTGCCCGGAAAAGATCCCTTGGCATTCTTTCCAAGAGCACAACCTTTGCAAATGCCATCGTGCTTAACACAGAGCTCTGAAAGACCTGTCACCATCTTCCCAGAGTGGGAAGGGATCTATAATGAAAATGAGCAAGTCTCATATGCCATAGCTCACTCAGACTGATAGAATCATACATCAAGGCCTGAACTGGTCAAACTGTCAATCTATACAAACTCCTTGTCTGGTAAGACTACTTTATGTCTCAAACTAGAGACTATCTAATATGTTGTCTTTTGCAATCGTCATTATAGCTCCCTCTCAAGGCTATCACTGGTGACATGCCTCCATGGTAACCTGCCAAAAACAAGAAATAAGAACAACAACATCTCCATGGAAACCTCCATGAGATTTAACAAGATAAACTACCTGGAACAAAGTCAATAACCAAGAATATCTTCTAGAGGAGATCAATTTAGCTTGCAAACAAGTGCATCTCATAATGATCATAACTTCAATAGATCAAAATGCAACATAAGATCGCAATAATGCTATAACAACTAGAGCCATATCAAAACAATCCAACCTGGAGTCTTCACTTCCTATGAGGGTGCGTTGTTTCTTTGAATGTATTGGATATGAGATCCTTTCGATCTACATATTGTTGCTTGGACAAAAGATCCCTCCTCCTGCAAACACCTTCATGATAATGATACAATTTTAAACATATACAAGTGCATACCTCTAAAATTGTAGCACCATCCAACTTGTCTTCTAATCTAAAGTCTTGCACAAATTGCAACTGACAATTGCAACTGCCACTGGTACTACAATTGCAACTGACACTGGCACTGCAACTGGCACTATAACTACAACTGAGAAATTTCAACTTTCACCAAGTTGTAATCTGAGACCACCAAGAGGTGCGCTAGTCTAGGGAAAGTTGATCTAGAGAAAAATCAACCTCAACGTCCTCCAAAAGGTTGCTCAATGAGCTTGGCAAGGTTTAGGTCTGAGCAACGACAAACTACAACAATGTGGCAAATCTCATTATCTTCCTTTTAGTGATTAGACTGTTCTGAAGGAAACCTCCACTGATACCATGTTGAATATTCATTAGTTTTGTTAACATTAGATTTACCATATCATTTTGATCTTTTAACATTCAATAACCATATATTGAAATATATAAGCAACAGATAAACAAGCTCATGAAGACACAATTATTTATCTTGGGAAAACCCTTCTTCACAAGGGAGAAAAACCCAACAAATTTTCTTAGAGAGAATATCCTTGCCAATACAATATAACCAAGAACCAACTCTATCCACTAGAATAAACCAACAAAGAATAGGAATACTTATCTCGACAAGAGACAACCCAACAATGAAACTATATCAAGACCTAGCCAGAGCGTTAGAGTAATTTGCCTCCACCAGCGCATCATCAAGACAAAAGATAAACCAACCAGCCTATGCCCTTCTTCCTTCTGGACTGCAACTATTACTGCAATTATCCATTAGACTTGCACTATGAGTGAGTGAGTGAATGTTACAAATGAGGAAGGCATCACCTTTATTGATACTGGACTGGGAAGGTGTCTTTTCCAATAGGGTTGGCTGTTTTCCTGGAAAATATATATTTTCACTTTGTCTTTTTCCTGTGAGGCTAACTTCACTTCCGGAGCATTATATTTCTTCTTTATTCTTTTTTTGTGCGGCCGACTTCTCTTCTGCGATATTCTGATTTCTTTTGAGGCTTCTGTGATCAGTTCAATGGTTTTCCTTTGACCTCTTGGCATCTTTATCTCTAAGAAAAGTTGTCCTGGAGGTGAATACCTCCCGTTGCTACCAAAAACATCAACAGTTATGAGTATTTGACACATATTTCTCATTGCACTTCACTAATTTAACATTGTTTAGTTGTTGCTATTGTAGAACTATTATATGATGAAGTATTCTATCATTTATTCAAGTTTTTCTACAACTATAGCTTTTTCTTTTATTGTTAATGTTTCGTGGCCTTTAGTTGACCCCTTAATTGTGGTAGACCTCTTAAATCATCCTTGAAACACTAAATATACTCACCATCATTTAAACCATCTTGATCTTATCTTCAACCTTGCCTAGTGAGTACCTTAATAAAACAACCAAGATAAGGGGGTTATAACTTGCACTTGGCTTGTTATAGTTTCCTTGAGGTTGCCTGGGAAGCCTCCCATGTGTTGGATCCCTTTCCTTCACTCAAACGAGGAAATTATTTTCCTAGGTGAT
Organism: Picea mariana; assembly: GCA_032191745.1. Classification (NCBI taxonomy): domain Eukaryota; kingdom Viridiplantae; phylum Streptophyta; class Pinopsida; order Pinales; family Pinaceae; genus Picea; species Picea mariana. The sequence goes on along the minus strand of JASDQU010013466.1, from coordinate 43,452 downwards.
AATGACAACTACATCCATATGTTACACTGGTGTAGCATCTTGTGAGGGCTTTGCACAAGTGCTGAATTGAGTGATGACAGTTCTCATTAGGAATTACTCACTTCTTCTATTTATTACAAAAATATCTTAATCATATCATGTCTTAATACTATGTATTATTTAACATTATATTTGAACTAAATAACATCACTTTATCTTATTACCATTACACTAAATAAATATTACGATTTCTAACACCCTCTCTTTATGTTTATTTCATTTTCCATTATTCCTAAGAGCTCCCATAATTTATTGAACCTTTCCTTTTTCCTTAGTGAAGATGTCTACTATTTGTTGTTCTCTGATGTAATGATGATGCATTTCTACACGTTTTCCTTTTGAATAGTAGATTGGAATCTTTGTCATTTTGATTTCACTTTGATTGTCATTGTGCAAACTTGTTGGCTGCATTTGTTGAAGATTTTACATAAAATAAAACCCTACTTAACCATCTTTTTGAATAGTAGATTGGATTCTTTATCATTTTGATTGCACTTTGATTGTTATTGTGCAAACTTGTTGGTTGCATTTGTTGAATATTTTACATCAAATAAAACCCTACTTAACCACACTACCTCACATGTTTCTTCAATTGTTTCTTTGTATTTTGCTTCTATTGTTGAAAGAGCCACCAAAGGTTGCTTTTTTACTTGCCATGAAATCATTCCACTAGCAAGAGTAAAATAATAACTTATTGTATATTTTATCTCATCCATGTTCCCAACCTAGTGTGCATTTGAAAAACCATTCAATATTTCTTCTCAAGTACAATGTCACATTGTTAGGAACCTTTGATATACCTAAGCACTCCTTTAGTTGTGTTCCAACGTGTCTCCCTAGGATAGTTTAAAAGCCTTGGCAACATACCAATTGCAAAAGGTATGGTTGGTCTAGTTTTAAGATATATCAATCCTCCTACATGTTGATGATATTGGAGTTCATCAACCTCCTTTGGTTTGTCATCATTTGAAATCTTTAAGTTCACCTCCATTGGTGTTTTGCTAGGATTGCAATCTTTCATTTTGAAATGTGTTAACAATTGTCACTCTTCTTGAGTACAACATCACATTGTGAGGTACCTTTGATATACCTAAGCACTCTTTTAGTTGTGTTCCAATGTATCGCCTTCGGACCATCTCTAAGAACTTTATCAATCTTGTAGTGTTTTCTTTATCTCATAGCTTCCTCTCTTACCCTTCTAGGGTTTCTGAATTTTACCCCAAAATTGAGTGGCAACTCCACTCCCTCCTTCCTCCATGTGATAACATGGTAACTCACTCTAACTATGATACTACAATCGTTGAATAAATCCAACACCTACAACTTAGTGATATTTGTGATGTATCAAGGGATACCACGATGGATATTATTATATCAAATGCTTAAAACCCTGAAGTCATAAAAAAGTGAGATACTGAGGAAGCTCACCTACCAATCCTTTTTTCCTTTACCGTCAAGAAATTTTCCCTTAATTATAGCAACTCAAGATGGGTACAATTAGCCAAAGATGTTAGAATCCTATAGAAGACTTACAATAAGAAAATAATTGTTTTGAAAGAAGTGGAAATCCTATGTCAAGATTTCCATTTAGTGTGTTTTTGGATACTATCAACAATTCTAAAGCATTACAATTGCTCATACCCTTAGGAATCAATCCTTTCAACCTGTTTTTTCATAGATAAAAAAACTAAATTCAAATTAAACCACTAATACTACATGGATATTCCCATAAATATTGTTAGTATTTATGGTTAAGTCACAAAGAGATTTTAGTTGATGTATGCTTTACAAGATACACCCAGTCAAATTCTTTGAATCCAAAAACAAGTTTTGAAGGGATTAGAGATTTCCAATGGCATTAAGAATTGTGCTTGTTAGAATGTTTTTCCATAGGAAAAGGATTTCAAGCTTCCTCAAATTTTTATGGGCTTCAAGTATGCTCCCTATGAGACTATTTGAGAAAAGAGATATAAAGGTCAACCTAGTCAAATTGGCAATGGCTTCAAGTATGTTCCGTGGGATTTTGTCTGAGACAAGCGATAGGTGGGTCAACCTAGTAAAACTAGATGTGCCAGGTCGAGCCCCAACATTTCATGAAGCTTGAAACCACCAGCCACATTGAAGACAACCGACTACTCAATTCTTACCAATCCTAGGAAAGAAGAGACAACAAGGGCTCCATCATAGAGTCTAAATTCCCATGTACATACATCGGGTTTACAAAATAGTCTTTACCCTCCATCTCATTATCAACCAACCCTTAGCTAACCGACTTTCCTGATTACCATGTGCATGATCCATGTGTGTTTCCATTATATGTAAAGATAAATAAAGTCAATGCAGCGATAGGTGGGTCAACCTAGTAAAACTAGAAATGGCTTCAAGGATGTGCTCCATGAGGCTATTTCCACATAAACATAGGAATATTACCCATTTAAATTGACAATGACTATAGGTATGCTCCCAATGATTCTATTTGACTATTTTGACTAAGAGATAGATAGGAGGTGGGAGCTGAAATATACTCATGGGTGATTAACCTTGAATTTTGTTATAACTTAAATTCAATCATACAAGATTTCTACAAATTCATATTTTGGGAGGGATAGGCCTAAAAAAATCCCCCCATATATAACTAAACAAACTAGAAATTGATACATGTATAAGTTGTCACAAATTACCCAAATGAAATGGTATATTTTCCAATAATTTGTAATTTGTTGATCCAAATTAAGATAATCTAAAAAATAGTGTCCAATGTGATGGATCAATAGTGCTCTTCAATTTGTTACACTTTATATATCCTACTTTCTATAACATCCCCAATTCAATTAGAATAGAACCCCACAAAACAGTATTGCTAAAGTCATTTTTTGCTAGTAGTATAAACTTCTCAAAATGTGACGGGGTTATTCCCTGCAAAATTATCATTAGAAATAGAAAGATCCAAAGTATGCAATATTGACAAGTTTCTGAGAGATGGCCACAATGTATGTCCCAATGGTAAACTACTTATTACGAAAACCACTCTCTTCATATGTTGTCCACACCGGTACATGTTCTATGAGTTCTCAATGGTCCATTTTGAATACTATCCACATCAATACGATCAAATGGCCTTTTTAGTGTGACAAATGAGCATCCCCACCCCTTTTGATTGTGATTGTCCATAAGAATGAGGTCGAAGAGAAATTAATCCATATAAACCTTATTATAAAATTTCTAGGTTGAGCAGTTAATAGATGTCGTTGCAACTATAAAGGCCACTATTAAAACAATAACATTTCAATAATTCATTAATTTTGGTTTGATTTCAATGCTCTTCAAAATTCAAGTTTATGAATCTTATTTAAAATTTAAAACGAGATTAATTTTAATCCACTTTATAATATACTTTTTTAAGAGTTCAACGTGTCACTTGCAGGAATTGAACTTGGGTGGAGGGGATACCAATCTTCCTCCCAACCACTTGAGCTAAACTCAATTGACAAGACATTTATCCACTTATGTATACATGGGTCATGAAACAATTAATATATTCTCTTTGGGTGTAACCATATGCTTGAACACTACGTCAATGTGACCCATGGATCCAATAAAATCCCTCATGGAAAGTGAACCTTGTCTACTATCAAAAACACATCATTCCTCATTAATAGAATCCAACCCCTTTGGGATATATATATATATATATATATATATATATATATATATATATATATATATATATATATATAT
>JASDQU010013466.1:13868-24322 GCA_032191745.1 Picea mariana | reverse complement strand
ATAATCATGATTATGCCTTTTTGATTGGTGCCTTGCTATTATATATGTTCTAATTATATAAATATATATTTTGGAGTTACAAGAATGAATGCACAATCAATTTGGTTTATAAGACAACAGACTACTCAATTCTTACCAATCCTAGGAAACAAGAGACAATAGGGGCTCCATCACAGAGTCTAAATTTCCATGTACATATGTCGGGTTTACAAAATAGTCTTTACCCTCCATCTCGTTATTAACCAACCCTTAGGTAACCGACTTTTGTGATTACCATGTGCATGATCCACATGTGTTTCCCTTATATGTAAATATAAATAAAGTCAATGTGGTGATAGGTGGGTCAACCTAGTAAAATTGGAAATGGCGTCAAGGATGCTCTCCATGAGGCTATTTCCACATAAACATAGGAATATTACCCATTTAAATTGACAATGACTTTAGCTATGCTCCTAATGAGGCTATTTGACTATTTTGACTAAGAGATAGATAGGAGATGGGAGATGAAATATACTCATGGGTGATGAACCTTGAATTTTATTATAACTTAAATTCAATCATACAAGATTTCTACAAATTCCTATTTTGGGAGGGATAGATCTAAAAAAATTCCCCCATATATAACTAAACAAACTAGAAATTGATATGTGTGTAAGTTGTCACAAATTACCAATTGAAATGGTATATTTTCCAATAATTTGTTGATCCAAATTTAAAAAATCTAAAAAAATAGTGTCCAAGTAATGAATGAATAGTGTTCTTCAATTTGTTACACTTTATATATTCTACTTTCTATAACATCCCCAATTCAATTAGAATAAAACCCCCATAACACATTATTGCTAAAATCATTTTTTGCTAGTAGTATAATTCTCAAAATGTGGTGGGGTTATTCCTGACAAATTATCATTAGACATAGAAAGATCCAAAATGTGCAATATTGGCAAGTTGTCGAGAGATGGCCACAATGTATGTCCCAATGGTAAACTACTTATTACGACAACCACTGTCTTCATATCTTGTCCACACCGGTACATGCTCTATGAGTTCTCAATGGTCCATTTTGAATACTATCCACGTCAATACGATGGGATGGCCTTTTTAGTGCGACAAGCGAGCACCCCACCCCTTTTATTGTGATCGTCCATTGATGATATAAATTCAACTATGCATTCATTCAAAACAAAACCATAAGAATGAGGTCGAAGAGAAATTAATCCATCCATGTGGTCATTGAGATGATCTTCATATAAACCATATTATATGTTAACAAGGCAGCGAGGCTGCGCGTACTGCCTCCTCAGCCTGTCACGAAAACTTACTGATCGATATAGCTCTTTGCCTTGGGTCGTGGGTAGCTATAGGCATGGTTTGGGTAGGGATCCAGCTCTGTGGAGTCGTGGTGGGGCCATTCCGAAGGTGCCTCTCCACAACATTGGTAGCAGGCCTATATTTTCACCATGTCCTTGATCCTTTGCTTCAAGAGCAATTGCAGCTTCAATATGAATTGGCGCGTCGACCCACCCAGGAGGAGTTTGAGCAAATCTACCATGTCGCGACCCTGTACTAATGTCCCACGAGGGAGAAAGATGAGACTAGGGCAGCGGAGACCATAAATTATTAAATATAAATATAAAATTATTAAATATAAATATAAAACATAAATTGAACTTACCCTTACCCAGTCTGTCATGTCATTGAGTTAATTCTGATCTCGAAATACGTGAAGGCTGCAATAACACTATAAAGTTATCAGCCAATGAAATGTAAGAAAATTCAGTTTTTTTTACATATTAAAAAATAAAATTTTGAGTTTGTTATGTTACACATTAAGTTTTTTACAAAATTTTTAAAGTCAACCCAAATTAATAGAGAGTCAAAGTGAACTCATCACTATGTATACTGCCTGGGAAGCAGTACAATAAGGGAATATTATGGGTCGATAAGGGAATAGAACTATAAAGGCATCGAAACATCATTAAAACAATAACATTTCATTAATTTTGGTTTGATTTCAATGCTCTTCAAAATTGAAGTTTATGAATTGTGTAAAATAAAACAATAACATTTTAATAATTCATTAATTTTGGTTTGATTTCAATGCTCTTCAAAATTGAAGTTTATGAATTGTGTTTTTACACAAAAGTTTATGAATTGTGTTTTTACACTGAAGAAATTTATATGATTCTTCTTTGTTTTTTAGAATATTTAAATGAATGATGGTGTTAATTATCAATTACAAGAGTGGATAATAATTTCGAGGGATTCAACCAAATTAGAATTTGTGTCCTCCCCATTGACAACATGTTTTGGTAGATAGTCCAACTTATTGAGATAGGGACTCAACAAAATTAGGATTTGTAACCTCCTCATTGACAACATGTTTTGGTAGACAATCCAACCTATTGAGCTAAATCTGGGGACTTATTTAACTTTAATCCACTTTTTTTTTCCAAGGTAAACCCTAGAATCTTCAGGGAAGATGGTTAGTCAACAACATGACTTGTATCCATTACAATAATATGCTTGAACACTACCTCAAGGTGACCCATGGCTCCAATAAAATCCCTCATGGAAAGTGAACCTTGTCTACCGTGAAAAACACATCACTCATTAATAGAATCCAACCCATTTGGGATATATATATATATATATATATATATATATATATATCCAAAATGTTAGCCCAACTAGTTGTTGCCAATGTTTTGGGTATTTGGCTAGTTCTATGCTTGTCAGGGTTTGGTTTGAAACTCCTTAGGTGAGACACACTAATCTACATCGCCAAGTTTATGAGGGACTCTATCCACTAATGTAGAGAAACATTGGATAATTTCTCGTAAAGTTTTCCTAATAATAATAATATAATATTAAGGTCACATTAAGTTAAACACCAAATTGATGTATGAAACTTCTATATATCAAATTGAAAAAAAAAAAAAACAATAATAAAGAAAAACGAAAAAAATAAAAGTAAATTGAAACATAAAATAATCTTTTCACTAAAACATGAGGAGTATTAATTTGTTAATATATATAGTAAATTTCAAATGGATAGAAACACACTCATTAAGTGAATAAGTTAAAAAAAAAGATAAATTTGGAATTTCCTATAATTCTATATCCTCTACGGGTAATATATTTTTATTACTTTAATAATTAAAACAAAGAAATATAATAAAAAAATATAAAAGAGAAAGAAAGAAAAACTTGAACGCATTAAAAGTAAAATGAAGATTGATTATGTATATATATTATTTTAACTTGACACTTAAAATATAATCTTTTCAGTGAATTTATAATGTTTGGTTTTTTGCATAGAGTTATAATATAATTTATTACATTATTATATTATAAGTAAAACAAATATATTAATGATAATTAATATTTTTTTAAATGTTTTATGACGATGATAATGATGATGATTAACGTTTATTGAGATAAATTGGAGGTAAGATATTACTTTAAATTTTTTAAAATTGTATTTTTATCGTGGAAAAACATTGAGAGAAGTGTTCCAAGATCACCATAGTTTTGATGACTTAGGAGGGTAGGAAGGTTGGTAATGTGGAAGATATTTTTAAATTGGGATCTAATATGAGTATAGGCAGGGAAATTCAAGATGAAGTATTTTTCATCTTCTACCCACTTAGTGTCACCAAAGTGAAAAATTCTCTCATCCCATGGTGTTTTGGGAGTTGTCCAACGCCCAATTTCACTATGTAACTAGTGAGGGTTTGTTCTTATTTTAACAATATTTTCTTTGCACTTTTCAAAACGTAATTTTGATCTTCTAAATTAGGGTTAACTAACTCCTTGTAGTATCTTAATTTTCTTTTATCCACTAATTCTTTATCACACCACATATTCTCCTTAAATTTAGAAGTGATAATATTTCTAATATTATCGATATTCTGCATGATGACTTCTTCTTGTATTCCCCAATGATTTAGCCAAGATTTCACATATTTATGCCATCTTCGCTTGAGCCGCTGATGGTTTTGGCTACTTAAATTTCATTATAGGATAAATTTTATTGGTTTTTATTGATCATAATATAGAGTAATCATCGTCATCATCAATATATTGAAGTAAAAGAAATATTAATTAATTACATAATATTTTATATTATGTGTATTATTTAGTTGAGGATAATAAACAATTTTTGTCTATTGGACTTAAATTTATTTTTTTTTAATAATTAATTGAATATTTTGTTTTTCTGATTGAAAACATTGTTATTGTGTTTAACAATTTTAATTTTCTTACTACCCATGGAAGAAAAATAGTTTTGATCTTCTAACTTGGGTCGATGATGTTTATATATTAGAGTGGCTTTCTCTTATTCTCTATTTATTAGTGACAACATAATTTATCTTTAAACCTAATTGTGATAATGTTTTTTATTATGGATATTTTGAAGAGTGGCCTTGTTATAACAATTTTTCCACACTCCATGCATCTTACTTTGATGGCCTTCCCTTTCCCTCTGCAGACTCAAATTCCTATTTTTTGTCCATTGCAGAGTAAAAAATTCAATGTTTTGTGCATATACGTCGACCATAGTTAGAAAAATTGCATATACACATGTTGCTTCATTACAATCTGCATACATTGTGTTTTGAGCTCAAAAATTAAAAAAATATGTCAGGTTTCCATGCCATGTCACTGTTGGAGTTACTTCACACACACCTAGGATTTCTTTTTCCTAAGGTTTTTCCTTGTTTATTAGTCATAATTAGTCATTATCCAGTCTCCTATATTTTATGGGAGAATATTCTCTTTCAGTTGACACTTTAGTTTGACTAGTTGAGTTGAGTTTAGATGTTGCATTGGTTTTGTCACCATGCAACATTGGGATCATCACTAGCTAATGCGCACTTGCCTTGGGATCATCACCAGACTGACGCATTACCCCTGATTCCTTGAGTTAACTCCTCACTACTATTTGTTCAGTCAATTAGTAGAAGACTAGTTGACTAGTTAACTCAACTAGGTGGTAGTTCACTCCCGTAACTGCCTGAGAGAGTAGACTAGGTGACAGTTCACTCCCGTAACTGCCTGAGAGAATAGACTAGGTGGCAGTTCATTCCCGTAACTGCTGGTGTGTGTGTCCAGATCACTCTAGACCACCACTATGGCACATCGGTTCTCCTCCAGTGCGCAGTCATTAAGTTATACATAGTTTATCATGTGTAAATTATTCATTATTCATTACGATTAATGAGAATTCTTTCATTCTTTCTCTCCTTCTTCTTCTTTCTCCAACTCTCTCTGCAAATGTGTGTATTATTATTTAGCTAGATCTATTCTTTGTAGGTCCAACACATTTACATGGTATCAGAGCTAATGAACTGCTAAGAAAAAGCTACACCAAATTATTTTTGCAGGTACTGAAGATTGAAGAACGCAGAAAAGATGGAATATATGTTTTACTCACCAATAATATTTCTCACGCCTCATAACTATTTGGAGTAGAAGCCATAGATTCTACTTCTTCTTAGAAGTAGAGGCTTATACCAAATAACCATGACAATGGAAGTAGAGCCTGATTTTGCCGATGATAAAAATGACTTTCTCAATAGACAAGATATGGCCATAGGATTTATCTGCTTGTTTATTTCTCCAAAAATTCTCCACCAAGTATGTGATGTCTCACAAGACTTCACTCCAAATGAATTATGGACCAGATTGGAGGTTCTACTTGTATGCTTTCCTTGTACTTGAGTAACCGACAAGTACTCCTTTGTCCACACGAGAGTCAAACTTTCCCATTCTTCCATCTTCCCTTTTGATGTAACATTTGCTTCCAAATACTCTGAAGTGCTTCACATTTGTTGGTCTTCCTTTCCATAGCTTCACATTGAATGTGCTACCTTTATATATTATCACCATATGCTTGCGTTTCTTGGTTGTTGAGGACAAGTTGCAGGTATATTTCTTTGAGTCAAGTGCTCAACGGTGGACTTCATCAAACGTCTGGATGAGGTAGGCTCTTTATCTTGTATCGTTAGCATATTTTCTTATATAGCATATCTGAGATTAGATGATTTCTGTAGTCATTTTTGTCTGTTGTGGTTCACCCCTAGCCATAAAGATATTTTCCTCATAACAACAACTCCCTAAATTCTCCATCTTCAACTAGAAGGAGGCTCTAACCCCATTTCCTTTCCCCTTCCTTCCACCCTAACTTCAACAGAGCATAAATACGACAATATTGCAATACAATGTCTAAAATTTGAACCACAAGTACTCAGTGATCTTGTAGACATCTCCTAAAAATTTCATGGTCTGAAACATCCTAGAACAAAAGTTATAGCCAAAGTGCTAAGATGATCTGTTTAAAACATATAAAAGAACATTAAAAAACCCTGACTTCAATAGAGCATAACTTCAAAATATTGCAAACCAATGTTTGAAATTTTAATCAACAATACTCAGATACCTCTCCTTCACCTCTTCAAAATTTCATGGTCTAAAAATTCCTAGAACAAAATTTATAGCGAAAGTGCCAAGATGGCCGGTTTAAAACCTATTTCAGGAGCATTCAAAAATCCTAACTTCAATAGATCGTAACTTTGAAAATATTGTGAGCCAATGTCTGAAATTTTAACCACAAATACTCAAAGATATTTTTTTCATCTCATGAAAATTTCATGGTATAAAACTTCTGAGAACAAAAGTTATAGCGAAAATTGAAAGATAACCTGAAACATATTTGATAATCCTCATGCATTTGTCATACATGCACGTTTAGCCCCAAGAATACACCCCAACTCCTCTTGCATGCCTCAAACCTCTTATGTGCACCTATGACTTTATTTAATTGCTTGGATGATCAAAATGAGAGTTTCTTAATGTGTATTTATACCCTTCCAAGTGCTTCCTTCGAATATTTGCAAGATATTAATTGGATGAGAAAATAGTATTTCTATTAAAATGTAATCAACATAAGTGAATGAATTACAAACTTCAGTGCCGACACGATTCAAAACCGAGAAACTAAGTCCCTTCCATCTAAGCCTCTGCCACTTCAATCCTCCACCAAAGTCAAGCTCATATAAGAGAGACAATGAGGTTCTCAATCAAGTAGGGAAGATCTTGGGGGATGAACAATGTGTTCAGACTTAAAAGGACAAAGGGATGCATACTTAATATGAAGTGAATAATTTTTCCAGAGTAACTTTGCTCTCAAAGTTGAATTCTTCTCTCCTTTTCCATAGCTCGGATATGGCCAGTTTGTATCCTTCAAATGGAATTGAAGGGTCAAGTTGGAACGTTTCCAGTATATGGAAGGTGAAGGATCATGGATCTTGTGACGTGACATGGAAACCCGACACAATTTTTTAATTTTTGGCACAAAACCCAATGTACGCAAACTGTAGTGGTGCAACCTGTGTATACACATGTTGTGTAATAGTTAGGGCACATATATGTGGAGAAATGTTGTTTTTAGCTCTGGGATTTGCAAAAAGGGATTTCAAGTCTGCATAGGGAAATGGAAAAAGGCCTTCTGAGAAAATTTGCATAGGGTGAGGAAAATCTTGCTATAACAGATGCCCCCTAATGTGTGAGGTCATAGGAGTATTTGCAATGGCCGAAATACATTATAATACCCAGAAGTGGAGTAATGGAGACTTAGCTAGATGAACTAGTTGTTCATGGGATTATTACAATCTGTACTGACTTTGCACACATGGATGCCAATTTGAATTACACTGCAGATCAATGTGAAAATATACCAAACAACTGTTCATGGCCATGAGTAGGTAATACAAAGGCGGCTACATGCCAAAGGCTATCATAGTCACGAACAAGGCCTAGTAAAACTAGTCTCAAAATCAATTTAAAGATATCTATATACAATGGAGTACAATTTGATCCCCCATGATCAATGAAGTCACATAGGTACTGGTCCAATGAGAGATAGCAACAACTCAGGAAAGTTGTGACTATGAATTGATATATTCAAGTCTTTTACATGTTCTGCCAAAGGTGCAATTCTACATCGTGTGAATAAAGGAGTTGAGGTAGAACAAAATGAAACTTCGTTTGATTATCGGTCATTAAGGTATACCGTTAACAAACGTGAGACAACCTACTGATAATGAAAGTAGGTATCAAGGCACCGAGTACATTCTTACAAGTGTGAATAAAGGTGTCGGGGTCGAACATTTTAAGAATCCATCGATCAAGAGACATTGATGTATTCCCAACTGTCGACGGTGGGAGAACCTGCCATTAATGGTTGGAAGCCTCTAGGTACTCATATGAATCTAGGTCTCATTTCCAGAATAGATGAGATGAATTCAATGGAAGGAGACCTATTGAAAGGAGAGCATTAAAGCATCTCTCATCATTCAACACGAGCTACAGAGCAGGATCTTGATGATTTGGAGGAAATCAGAGGAAGAACATGTTCATGAACCAACAACCTTGTGTGCCTTTCATGTGTACCAGATGCAAGCAGGACATGAAAAGACCCTATGAATAACATCCAATAAGGAAAACTGCTGAATAAGGTGAGAAAACCACCAATAAGGCTAATGGAATCCAAGACACTACACATATCTCAATGTGTGAATAGATTTCTTTCCATTGAGCATAAGGGAAACCCCCCAGTCAGTGACCAATGATGAAATGTTGATTACTGGGTTCAAGGTTACCTACCAATGATGAAAGTAGGACCAGGGTGCACAATAGGACTACAATTTCATGTAATTCTAAGACACACTGAGGGTATGGATGACATGCAAAGTCAAGCGTTCTGAGGAATGGTCGACACAGGTTGATAGACATCCTTTTCACAAGAGCATGAGACATATGGACGACTCTGACATCATAGACTCGATGATGAAACCTTGTGATGCAGGAGGCATCAATAAAACTCTCCATAGGGATTGGAAGAGTAACCAGTCGGGGGAGTAAACTCTGTGTAACGAGCTCAGCTTCCTAAGGTCATGCTAAACCCAAAATTTTGATGACAAGTGGACTAAAAAAAAAAATTTCTCTATTCAAAGGCGACATGATTGCTTCCAATATAAGATAATATTGTTTTTCCACCCTTCTTTTTTAGTTTTTTCATAGTCAAATGAATGCTATGATACAGAGGAGGAAACAAGTGTCACAAGTAAGCAACTAGTTCCAAATGTGGAACATAGCTATGCTCAATGCAAAGAGGTGCATGCAGGAGATGGACACTAGGGGTAATGTTTCCTCTTGGGTATAGGATGTCAAGATGCAAAGGATATAGACAAGGCTCTGCTTGGTTGGTGATGCAAATTGCTGAGGTGATAGTCTTATTATGAAAAAGAGGAAACCGATAATAGGCTCAATACTGCAAGCAGGAGAATGAGATGCAATTATAGCTTAACGCCAAAAAATGTCATTTTTCGTAATCTTATTCTACCTTGTTTGAAAAATGGGTAAACTTGCACCAAATGGGCGTCCTTTCAAATCCATTTTAAGAGTGTTAAAGAGACAAGTTCACTCAACAATCTTTTCGCTTTTTGAGAGAGTAGAAAAAGAGCTTAATCTAGACTCGTTGGGAGTCCTCTAGGTATAGATCAACATGCTTATGAGTAAGAAATGAGGTTCAAAGATAAATTCATGTATTAGCTATAAGGAAATCTTGATCCTACGAACAAAAATCTTTGCATGGGCACCGAATGAAGCAGGGGATCTAACTAGGGTACCCATGTTTGGTAAGTCTCTACCATTCAATAACGACACTTCTAGTTGCAGATAGAAGTTTTTGTGTCGCTATTAAAATACCTAAGGCATATGAGCTAGAGTCATAGGATGATGCAAGTGTGCATCATGGATTGGGTACCTATCCTATATGGTGGGTGATGAAAATACTTGTCCAAAGTTACGAACGGGCGACATGGTATTGAAAAAATGGAAGAATCCTTGGAGAAAACTACCAAAACCAACTCCATCGACTGTCGTATTAGTCCATTAGGCAAAAATCTTGTACAAAACTATGTAAAGTGGGTAAAAATTTGCTATAAATAGTAAAAAAACCAATTTTACTATACCATTTGTATTTTGTACCCAAATAGTGTATTTTGGACCAAATTGCCTCTGAATTTCAACTATTGATTGCGGGATATACGAGCGAAGAAATTGAAAACCGTCTGGACTAGGTAATTCATCTTACTGCCCTCTTTCTTTCTAGTGGATTAAAATTTGTAATTAGGCCTCTTTTTTTAAGTTTTTTGGCATGAAACTTAGAAACTAAGGTGTATGCGAGCTATAGATCATCGAGTCGCGTATAACCTATACACGATTGTTTGCAAACAAATCAGCATATAAGCAACCCTATACATGAAATTGTACACTGTATCTCGCATACATGTCTGTGGATAAGGTTTTTTAAATGTTTCTAACTCAAAAAATGGTTTGAATCTTGCAGGATGGTGCTAGAGTGGAGAGAAAGAGAGCATGAAGAG
>JASDQU010013466.1:0-12399 GCA_032191745.1 Picea mariana | reverse complement strand
CACTAGATAACAATAGCATAAGATAGGATCACTGAGAAATACACAATCACAAGAGACACATCATTTATCCTAGGAAACCCTCATGGGGGAGAAAACCCAACAAAACTTCCTTATTATAGATAGCCAATACAATGCCAAGAGATAACTCAAACAAATACAGAAAGTCCTCTCCCAAAAATGCACCTCTCTCTCTCTCTCTCTCTTCTCCAACTGTAGCTCTAAAACTTGCTTCTCAATGAACAAGTGAGTGTGTGTCTAAGTGAGGCACTAACCTCATTATTTATACAACTCTGGCACATGTGGAAGTGTCTTTTCACTGGCAGGTCCGACTTCTCAATTTGGGTGGTTATTGTAACGTCCCCGACCGTCATCCCTCTGGTCGGGCAAACGCTACTGTGTAGAACAACATCATTCTCATACTTAATTAATAACATGCATTTAATTCAAATTAAACACATTTAACTCAGAGTAAGCACAATATTACTGCTAACATAAATAATCTCTGGCATTAACAATAATTCATGAATACAGCGAAACACATCAAAACATTGCTAGAATCACATACAGACATATTTAATAGAAATTATACACATGTATATACTTATCTTTTATACTAGATGTAATTCACCAACTGCGTGTAGACCTTCCACAAACCTCCCAGACTTAGACCGCGCTTCTCATCACTCTCAGTAATAGGTCACCCTCGAGCTGGGACTAAGCTCCACCGGGTAGGGATTCCTAGGCTAGGCAGGGAATACAGGAAGACACACAGTCACAGAAGAAGGATTCTCTCCCAGGAACCACTTATGCCCATTGCCCATAGACTCTCCTTCCCCACATGTCTATCCCACCCCAAGAGTATACACCTTCTCTGTCACCTAGATAGTCCTTCGGCTGCTAACCTCCCTTGCCTTGAGCTTCAACAACAGACTAGACCGAAAATCTATGAGCTCTGTGGCAGCTACAATGTTCCTTCCAGGAGCTCTCTCCTTCTTCCATGCATTATCTCACCTGGAGAGAGTCTCTCACAGGCTTGGTAAAACCTACCTCTTCAACCACAATCACCTCCCTCACATACAACAACAACAAGCCACACCCAACCAAGAATTGCATGGACACCACAGTCAACTGGGACAACAAACATGGGTTTCCCAAACAGATGACAGACATACGCTTCAACCCAACTAGACATCAACAATTACGGGACATTCGGTTTCCCAACCAGCCATACAGAACAAGCTCACGGTTCTGGGTTTTGGAGATGCTTGATAAGAAATCCATGCAGAGGTTGAACACAGACTCGATGGTTTTGACAGAGGGTGTACCGGCTCCTCCAAAAATCAACATAGGCCTTTTGGTTTCAGAGTTACATGAGGGTATGCTTGCAGAGGTCAGACGGGATTCACGGTTTAGACAGTCGACCATAGAATGGAGGAGGAACCCCCATCATGGTTCAACTCAACAATTTTAACTGCATGCGCTTGGGTTGACACTTGTCACCCATGAAGCTCGTTCCTTCCCATTTGGAAGTCACTCACCCTTCCAAAGAACTTAGGATAAAACATCACATTAACATAGCTTTGGAATAATAATTTAATATTATTCTCAAGGGTTTAAGCCCCCCAGCTTAGCCCCTCTTCCAACCTCTCAGTGCCCAATCCCTTACCCACTTTGTGGAAGCTTAGTCCCCCATCACTCATTCATCATGGTCAGTCTGCACACAACGATGTTTATATTTTTGTTAATGTTCTGCATGATTACATATACAAAAGCAGACTCCTGGCCTTAACACTTAGGCTCTCCATCCTAATAACACATAATCCCACCAGTTTATATAAACTTGGCTCACTAGCCTATGAAACATAATTATAATTCATAATGCAAGTTCTATACTTCATAGACATGATTTACAACAAGTCTCAGCCTTGGGGACATTATAATCCCCTCCCCTTATTTTTGCACTGTCTTGAGTGCAACTTTACACTGCATCTGCAAGCTTTTCAAAATTTTCAAAAAGATACGGGTACTCTACCCTCATAACATCTTCATGCTCCCATGTCATGTCCTCAAGACCATACCAGGTCCAATGGACCTTTACAAGCCCTATAGCTCGATTCCGAAGCTGTTTGTTTTTCCTGTCCAATATGCGCACATGATGCACTTGCAGGACACCTTCTTGTTCCACCTGAATCACATTCCAATCGATAACATGATTAACATCTGGTATATATTTCTTAAGCAATGAAACATGAAACACATTATGTATAGTCATATATGCAGGTAATGCAAGCATATATGCAACTGTCCCAATCCTTTCCAGGATTTCAAATGGCCCACAAAATTTGGCTACCAACTTGGCACAACTTCCCAGCTTCAGGGAACTCCTGTTAGCTTTCACTTTCAAGAAAACATGATCACCCACTTTGAACTCTCTATGGGTTCTATTCTTATCATCATAACATTTCTTCCTGTTCTGGGCAGCTTTCAAATTCTACTTAATTTTTATCATTTGGTCCTCCATCTCCTTGAGCAACTCTGGCTCAACTACTGCTCTATCCGCTGGATTATCCCAACTCACTGGAGTATTGCACTTTCTTCCATAAAGTGATTCAAATGGGCTCATCTTCAACGATGTATGATACCCATTGTTGTAAGCAAATTCTACCAAGTGCAGGTAGTTTTCCCATCTTGATGGTTTGTCCATCACATACATTCTCAGTATCTCTTCTATTACTCTGTTCACCCTCTCTGTCTGTCTATCAGACTCGAGATGATAAGTTGTACTAAAGTTCATATTCTTTCTTAATCCTTTGAACAATCCTTTACAAAAATTTGAGGTGAATTTCAGGTCTCTGTCAAACACAATCGTTTTAGGAATTCCATGCAATCGTGCCACTTCCTTCACGAAAATATCAACAACATCTGCTTCCTTGTGAGTAGTTTTCAGTGGAATAAAATGGGAAGCTTTTGTAAGCTTTTCCACCACCACCATGATCGAATCATGCAGCTTGGCTGTTTTGGGCAATCCTATAATAAAATCCATAGTTACTACTTCCCACTTCCACTCAGGAATGGGTAAAGGTTGCAACAACCCTGTTGGGTGCCTATGCTCAGCTTTAACTTTCTAGCACTCCATACATCTGGTGATGTATTCAACGATCTCTCTCTTCATACCCAACCAAAAGTAATGGCTCTTGAGCGCTGCTACTATTTTCTAATATCCAGGGTGCCCTGCATAAGGCACATTATTCATCTCCTGCAAAATCATCTGTTTCAAGCACTAGACATTGGGTACAAAAATTATGTTCTTGTACAACAATATTCCATCTGTTTCCAATTTATAAATTTCCATCTTCTGTGGCATCTTACCCTATTGTAGCTTGGCTACCACTTATCTCTACTGCAGATCTACCTTTTCAGCCTCCAGAATTCTACTTTTAATATCAATCCAATAAATTCTAATGGTTGTAGCATGTAATTCATGCACCCTCCTGCTGAGTGCATCAACCACTTTATTCTCCTTTCCTTTGATATGCTTGATCTCAAAGTCATACTCACACAAAAATTCCAGCCACCTACTTTGTCTACCATTTAAGGTTGGCTGATCAAACAAATATTTCAGACCGTTGTGGTCTATTCTCAATTCAAATCTCATTCCCATGAGGTAATGTCTCCATTTCCTCAGAGCGTGAACGATTGCTGCCAACTCCAAATCGTGAGTGGCATAATTATTTTCGTGCTCTTTCAACTTTCTGGACTCATAACAGATTACAAATCCATTCTGATTGAGAAATCCTCCCAGTCCTTCTTTGCATGCCTCAGTGCATACTATGAAATCTGCATTTGGATCTACAATCCTCAGGATTGGAGCACTAGTTAACAACTACTTCAATTGTTGGAAACTTTTCTCACACTCTTCAGTCCACTGAAACTTTTTCTCCTTCCTTTGCAAGGAAGTGATAGGGTGAGCTATCTTTGAGAACCCTGCGATAAACCTTCTATAATAGCCCGCTAGACCCATAAAGGATCTAACTTCCACCACATTCATTGGAATTGACCATTCTCTGATGGCCTCACCCTTCTCAGAATCCACGACGATCCCTTCTTTTTAAATAATGTGCCCCAAGTAATGGATTTGCCTTTGATAAAACAAGCATTTTCTCAACTTGGCATACAGCTGGTGTTCTCTCAACACTTGCAGCACCATTCTCAGGTTTTGTTCGTGCTCTTCCTCTAACTTAGAATACACCAAAATGTCATCCATGAAGACTATGAAAAACTTGTCTAGATAGTCCCTGAATACACCATTCATCAAGCAAATAAAAACAACAGGTGCGTTCGATAGCCCAAACGGTACCACTGTGAACTCGTAATGACCATACCTTGTTCTAAAGTTGGTCTTGTTGATGTATTCATCCTTTATTCTTACCTAGTAATATCCCGATCTGAGATCTATCTTCAAAAATATTTTCACACCTTTCAACTGATCGAAAAGATCATCGATCCTCGGCAGAGGATACTTGTTCTTGACAATTACTTTGTTCAACTATCTGAAATCAATGCATAGCCTCAACGTCCCATCCTTTTTCTTCACAAACAGGACCAAGGCACCCCAAGGTGACACACTTGGGTGAATGTACCCCTTCTTTAGAAGCTCTTCAAGCTGCAATTGCAACTCTTTTAGCTCTAGCGTACTCATTCTATAAGGATCTTTCGACACTGGAGCTGCTCCAGGCATCAAATTTATAGAGAAATCGATATCTCTCTTCGGAGGTAGTCTGGGTACCTCCTGAAATATGTCTTCAAACTCTGTTAGTACCACATGATCCTCAATACTTGACACCTTATCCTTAGGCATTTCCCCCACATGGGCTGCAAATAATTGACAGCCTTTTCTGTAGCACTTCTTCAGTTGCATTGCTGAGATTTCTCTAACAGTAACAGCTTTAGGAATTCCTTGGATGACTCTCTGATTTCTTTCTCATCTAAGCAAGTGAATGCCTTGTTCCAATAGTCCAAGATGGCATGGTGTTGTTCCAACTAGTCCATCCCAATTAGACAGTCATAAGAGCCTAACGATAGAATGTTCAAATCGGCCTTCGTGCTTAGTCCATTCATGTCTATAGGACAAGACTTGACTAACTCCGTAACTTTCCTCTTGGTTCCTATAGCTAGCTACACTAACCAAGAATTTTCATGTTTGCTCTTTATCAAATGCAAACTTTCTACCACTCTAGGGTCTATATAACTATGGCTAGCCCCTGAATCAACTAAAATAGTAAATGGTTGGTTGTCAATCATACCTTCTACTTCAATCATGTGCGACTGATACTAAGCTTTCTTGTTGTCCAGGGTTGCATACATCCTTGGAATTCTACTACCCATGTCCTCCACTATTTCAGCTTGCTGAACATTGTGGAGAACTCTCACTTTATCATTTCTGTGGGGGCAATCTATGTACCTATTGTTTTCTTTACTACCCCAACATTCCATAGGTGGTGCCCTTGACATTTTCCCACTCACTTCAACCTTCCTGGGCTCTCTAAGAGACGACTTTCCTTGAGGAATGTTTCTGAAAAAGGGTGGTTTATTTCCCTTCTGCCTCTGTTCTTTCTTAAACTTCCTCTGGTCATCCCAAGCCTTCCAAAAGGTAGAATTTTCTCTTTGATGTTCATATAAGCATTTCTCCCATCTTATTGTTTCTTCCATAGTCTTAGGATCATCATACTGAATCTTGTCACCAATGGGAGGTGGTAATCCACTCAGGTACCTCTAAATCTTGACAGACTCATCTTTGATCAACAGAACATACTTTAGTAATTCCAAAAAATTTTGTTCATACTCATTAATGGTCTTGTTGTCCATCTTGAGTTCAAAGAAATCTTCATCTTTCTGTCATAACATCTTTTAGTCAGGTATTTCCTCTCGAAATTCCTCTTGAATTCTTGCCATGTGATGTCCCTTTCCCTGATGTGCTGCACCTGCACAAGTTGATCCCACCACATGGATGCCTTTCCCTTCAGTTGATACATGGAAATCCTTCCCTCTACATGAGAGGAATAATTTTGCAGTCGAAATTATTTTCTCATACTCAACAACCAAGTTTTGGCATCTTCCTCCTTCTTATGTTCTCCATTGAACGTTGGAGGCTTGATCTTGTTTATTTCCCCTTTCAATTCATCCATCCCAGATCTCCTGTGCTTTCTGGTAGGAGATGGGCTTGAACTACTATGTGATTCCCTATTGGAATTCTTTGGGGAGTGATGATGATGTCTGCTGACACTCCTTGATCTTCTTTTCCTCTCAGGGGTCCTACGACTCTCTCTCTTGCTTGAGTCACTCTTCTTTTCCAGTTTCCTTTATATTCTTTCTAGGTTCTTCAACATCTTTAAGTTGAATTCACCCTGCCAATCCCTGACCCTCATGAGCTTTTGGATATCGTCTCAGTGAGCCTGGGCATCTTCTTACAATCTTTCAATGATTTTCATCATATGTCCTTCCTTATCCATTTCTCTTCCATGCCCATTGGAGTTCGATCCTTCGACTCCCAAGTTGGCATCCCTTCCTTCTCTTTCGTTCTCTGAATTGGAGGTAATCAACACCTCTTCAATTTCTATACTCGACGTCGATTCGCGGCTATCCTAACACTCATTGAACTCTGGACACACAACATACAGTCAACTGAAGTTTGTCAGGCCTTAAACCCTTAATAAAACTACAACATTCATAAACCAACGCGAATAAGAAAACATTTCGATTCCACAAATTTTCTGAGCTCTGTTTAGCTCTGCAAGTTCTGGCGATAGCCCCCATTTTCTTAGTCCCCAACCCATGTGTCCATAGGCCATGATCAAATTCTAAACTACTAGGTGCTACAAGTCTCTCCAAATGAAACTTCAAGTTTCAAGATTTCGGGGCTTCGGGGTTTCGGGTTTTGGGTTTCGGGGTTTTGGTCCCGGAGGTTCTCGCACTTGCTTCCCTCTCCAACTTCCGACTTCCAAAAATTTGATTTCCTTACCCTCTGGGCCCACAGCAAAGTTTTCTCCCACCAAGGTAGTGACACATGGTGTTCTTAAGAAGGTCCACCTCACTCCCAGCGATGTCAGGGGGCCCCACTACTTTCACTTTTCATTTCGGAGTTTCAGGTATCAGGAGTTCGTGCATCTACACATCTCGAACTTCTATTTGCCGAAATTATGAAATTACAGTCTATTCATCTACTTGATCCAAAGGTCAAGTTCCTCTCCTACGATGTATGGTGTAGATTGTTTTAGGATTTCGGGGTTTCGGGTCGGTTCTTCTGTCTTCGAAGATTTCAAGACTTCAAAACTTTGGGTTTAGGATTTTCGGTAATCGAGAGTTCACGATGTAGCGACTCCAAGTCTCTTGTCACTTCAATCCCTGAATTTCGATATGATCCAATGGTTCAAACCAACCACGATCAATGAACCACATTTATTCTGGATCCTAGGGTGGCGAGTTTCTCCATCCACTAACCACCTTGCAACTTCTGGCCATCTTATGGTCCTCGTGATTTCGCGAGTTCTCCACGGAGAATTCTAACCGTCCAACTCTGCTTCTCAAGGAATTTTGGACAATGACTTGGTACCCTCCTTCTGAACCTTCATCTACTTGATCCAAAACTTCTGGTGTGGAATTCTCTCTCTCCCCGTGGCCATATACCACACCGGATGCAGTTTTATAATACCGCTACAACTCTTGAGATTTGTAACATGGTCAAGTAACCCGTTGACACTCAGAAACATTCTAAGGTTTGAAATTAGTCCTCCAGACACAATTTCCTTCTCAACACCTCAGTCCAAAGACCACTTACTTGGCTTGTTCAGGCTCAGCATTGAAACTAGGCTCTGATACCATACTGTAACGTCCCCAGCCGTCATCCCACTGGCTGGGAAAACACTACTGTGCGGAACAAAATCATTCTCATACTTAATTAATAACATGCATTTAAGTAAAATTAAACACATTTAACTCAGAGTAAGCACAAGATTACTGCTAATATAAATAATCCTTGGCATTAAGAATAATTCATGAATACATCAAAACACATGAAAACATTGCTAGAATCATAGACAGGCATATTTAATTGAAATTATACACATGTATATACTTATCTTTTAGACTGGATGTAATTCACCAACTGTGTGTAGACCTTCCATGAACCTCCCAGCCTTAGACCGTGCTGCTCATCACTCTCAGCAGTAGGTCACCCCCGAGCTGGGACTAAGCTCCATCGGGTAGCAATTCTTAGGCTAGACAGGGAATACATGAAGACACATAGTTACAGAAGAAGGATTCTCTCCTAGGAACCACTTATGCCCAATTTCCATAGACTCTCCTTCCCCACATGCCTGTCCCACCCCGAGAGTATACACCTTCTCTGTCACCTAGACAGTCCTTTGGCTGCTAACCTCCCTTGCCTTGGGCTTCAGCAACAGACTGGACCGGAAATCTCTAAGCTCTATGGAAACTACATGGTTCCTTACAGGAGCTCTCTCCTTCTTCCACACACTCTCTCACTTGGAGAGAGTCACTCACAGGCTTGGTAAAACCTGCCTCTTCAACCACAATCACCTCCATCACATACAACAACAACAAACCACACCCAACCAAGAACTGTGTGGCTACCATATTCAACTGGGACAACAAACACGGGTTTCCCAAACAGATGATAGACAAGCGCTTCATCCCAACCATGCATCAACAATTACGGGACATTCGGTTTCCCAACCAGCCATACAAAACAATCTCACGGTTTTGGGTTTCGGGGATGTGTGATAAGAAATCCACGCAGAGGTCAAACACAGACTCAACATTTTTGACAGAGGGTGTACTGGCTCCTCCAGAAATCAACACATCATTCTCACACTTAATTAATAACATGCATTTAAGTCAAATTAAATACAGTGGAACACATGAAAACATTGCTAGAATCACAAACAGGCATATTTAATTGAAATTATACACATGTATATAGACTAGATGTAATTCACCAATTGCGTGTAGACCTTCCACAAACCTCCCAGCCTTAGACCATGCTGCTCATCACTCTCAACAGTAGGTCACCCCCGAGCTGGGACTAAGCTCCACCGGGTAGGGATTCCTAGGCTAGGCAGGGAATATAGGAAGACACACAGTCACAGAAGAAGGATTCTCTCCCAAGAACCACTTACACCCACTGCCCATAGACTCTCCTTCCCCACATGCTTGTCCCACCCCATGAGTATACACCTTCTCTGTCACCTAGACAGTCCTTCAGCTGTTAACGTCCCTTGCCTTGGGCTTCAGCAACAGACCAAACCGGAAATCTTCGAGCTCTGTGGCAGCTACAGGGTTCCTTCTAGGGGCTCTCTCCTTCTTCCGCGCACTCTCTCACCTAGAGAGATTCACTCACAGGCTTGGTAAAACCTTCCTCTTCAACCGCAATCACCTCCCTCACATACAATAGCAACAAACCACACCCAACCAAGAACTGTGTGGCTGCCACAGTCAACTGGGACAACAAACATGGGTTTCCCAAACAAATGACAGACAAACACTTCAGCCCAACCAGGCATCAACAAGTACGAGACATTCAGTTTCCCAACCATCCATACAGAACAATCTCATGGTTCTGGGTTTTGGGGATGTGTGATAAGAAATCCACGCAGAGGTCGAACACAGGCTCGACGGTTTTGACAGAGGGTGTACTGGCTCCTCCATAAATCAACACATGCCTTTTGGTTTTAGAGTTGCATGAGGGTATGCTTGCAGAGGTTAGACGGGATTCATAGTTTAGACAATCGACCGTAGAATGGAGGAGGAACCCCCATCACGTCTCAACTCAACAGTTTTAACTACATGTGCTTGGGTTGACACTTGTCACCCATGAAGCTCGTTCCTTCCCATTTTGAAGTCATTCGCACTTCCAAAGAACTTAGGATAAAACATCACATTAACATAGCTTTGGAATAATAATTTAATATTATTCTCAATGGTTTAATCCCCCTCAGCTTAGCCCCTCTTCCAACCTCTCAGCCCCCAATCCCTTACCCACTTTTTGAATGCTTAGTCCCCCATCTCTCATTCATTGTGGTTGGTCTGCACACAGCGGAGTTTATATTTTTATTAATGTTCTGCATGATTACATATACAAAAGAAGACTCATGGCCTTAACACTTAGGCTCTCTGACCTAATAACACATAAGCCCACCAACTTATATAAACTTGGCTCACTAGCCTATAAAACATAATTACAATTCATAATGCAAGCTCTATACTTCATAGACATGATTTACAACAAGGCTCGGCCTTGGGGACATTACAGTTATAACCACCTTTAATATATTTTGGGGCCTCTTTAATATATTATGGGGATGAATTCTTATTCTGCCTATTACAATTATGTTTTGACCAATCCGCAAAAGGGGATTTTGTCTATTACAATAGCCGACATGATCAATCCATAATAGGGGATTTATATAATGAATAATACAATAATAATAATTAGAATACACTTTGCAGTTACATTATTTCAACACTCCCCCTTAACAAGAAGGGTATTCTACAACAAAATCAGGCGAGAGAGAGGAAAACATCAACAACAACATCAAGTGGGTGAGAGGACAACATCATCAATATCATCTTGGAACAATGACTGGCATATCTATAAATCATCGAAAGTTTTTCTCATCGGCAACATCGTCATTCTCAGTGGAATGAAATCATCATCTGCATCAATATGGATTAGTATAAAACTAATACATCATCATCATAGCACGAGGCTGGTCACATCATCACAGCACGAGGCTGACTCATCATCACAACACGAGGCTAGCACACTACACAACAATTAAGTTGGAATCACAATACTAGACTGGCTTTACGTCACAACAATTAAGCTGAAAGCATAGTACTAGGCTGGATTTACATCACAACAATTAAGTTGGAAGCACGATACTAGACTCGCTTTACGTCACAACAATTAAGCTGTAAGCATAGTACTAGGCATATATCAACACAACCATTAAGCTGGAAGCACAGAACTAGACTGGCTTTACGTCACAACAATTAAGCTGGAAGCACAGTACTAGGCATATCTCAACACAACAATTAGGCTGGAACCACAGAACTAGATTGGATTTACGTCACAACAATTAAGCTGGAAGCACAGTACTAGGAATATATCAACACAAAAATTAAGTTGGAAGCACAGAACTAGACTGGCTTTATGTCACAACAATTAAGCTAGAAGCACAGTACTAGGCATATCTCAACACAACAATTAAGATGGAAGAACATAACTAGACTGGCTTTACATCACAACAATTAAGCTGGAAGCACAATACTAGCCTGGCATATCTCAACATTACTCCCCCTTTCGAGGGAGGTCCTTTCAGACTATACCGATCTTATCTCAAAAGTGCTCAAACTTTATATGAGATAGAGGCTTGGTCAACAGATCGACAACCTGTTCATCCATGCTAACATATTGGATCTTTATGGCTCATCTCTGCACCATGTCACGGATGTAATGATATAGGATCTCTATGTGCTTCAACTAGTCATCAAATACAGGATTCTCTGTCATCTTTATGCAACTCTGGTTGTCACATAGGATCGTTGTTGCTTCCATCTCTAGGTCGAATAGACCGGTCAAAAAATTTCGAAGCCATATAGCTTTGTAGCTAGCAGAACACGCATCAATGTATTCTGCTTCCGCTGTACTGAGAGCAATGATGGATTGCTTCCTACTCTGCCATGAGATAACGGTTGATCCTAAACTAAAACAATATCCTGAAGTGCTCTTCTTGTCAGAGACACTTCCAGTGCAATCTGAATCAGTGTACCCACTGAGTGTGAAATCATGATCTCCATCATAGCTAAGACCACAATCTAATGTACCCTTAAGGTACCTCATCACATGTTTTGCAGCAACTAGGTGAACATGTCTGCATTCTACTAGAAACTGACTAAAGGTGTTCATGGAAAAATAGATATCTGGTCTAGTGTTCGTCAGGTACATCAATGATCCAATGATATGTCTATACAATGTGGCATCAATCAATTCTGACGAAGTGTCGACCAATAGCTTCAGCTTCACTTCCATGGGTGTATTCATGGACTTGCACTCCAACATGTCGAATCTCTTCAGGATTTCGACTGCATACTTTCCTTGGTCAAGGAAGATTCTCTCTGGACTCTGCGATACCTCAAGACCTAATAAATAATGCATTAGGCCATGGTCTTTCATCTCAAATTTTGAAGTGATCTTCTTCTTACATTTGGTGATGAGATTTTCTTCTCCAGTTAAGAATAATTCATACACATATAAAAACAATATCACCGAATCATTGATCATAACCTTGAAGTAGAGGTTAGAATCATTGTTACTCTTGG
>JASDQU010013465.1:114325-143004 GCA_032191745.1 Picea mariana | reverse complement strand
TTTTTAGGTCTTGCCAATTTCTATCACAGGTTTGTGTTGGGATTCTCTCATATCACTTGGCCCTTGAGTCAAGTCACCAAGGGAGGAGCTAAAGCAAAATTCTCTTGGTCCGAATCTCAACAAAAGACGAGTTTGACCCTGTCAATGAGATGAGGCATCAAAGAGGAAAATACGCCCCTTCGTTGGATAGTTCAACCCCAAAATATGTGCCCAAAAACCAAATGAAAAGCTTGGGTGAAGAGATACGACCCCCTGAAGCTTCACTCATCCTCCACAATTAGAAATGACAACCCACAATTGATAGCTCATACCACAGTCTATAGAATGCACCCAACAATGATGTTTCAATGCCCATAAAAGATAACTTGGCCCTCACCTTAGGAAATGGAGTCCCCAATAGCATTTCGACCCTCCTTCTCTTTAAAACTCGGCCTCCCCGGCAGGGATTCAACCCATACACCAACAATATCTGTTGTCGACAAGAAAAAATCTGAGCTACCAAGAAGAACTCAACCACTACCCATGAAATCTCTGCTATAAGAAAATAAACTCAGTTGTAGATAAGAATAATGAATAAATCTATGTGATCTCTTCTCCAAAAGGACTAGTTAGGGTGGATAGTCTCACCACCGAAACCAATCTCTGAAATATCCCTTACGGTTTTCATCCCAAGAGTTAACAAAGCCACAAAGAGCTCTCTGAAATGAATTTTAGAAAATAACAAGCAAGAATGAGAGAGAGTGCCCTCCTTTTCCCCGTTTTATTCTTTGGTTGACTCTTTTGCGACCATTTTACCTTTTAAAAAATTTAAGTGACTTTTCATATTCTCCATAGTCACTTAGGTGCCTTTTTACCACTTACTCGATGTCACCTTTTAAAATTACTTTAATTCCTGCTCTGGTGACATTAAATAATCAATTAATTCCCCTATTCATACTAACTATAGCCCTTAGGAATTACTCAGGCTATTTCGTCAATCTCCTAGAGGACTCATTTGGAAAGGGACATTACAGTCCTCCCTTCCCGAGATTGCTTGTCCTCAAACAACTATAAATTTGGATGTTGTAATATCCGATCACTCTCCCATGTGGCATCCTCTGCTGGTAAATCTCTCCATCTCATGAGGTACTCTCGAATCACCTTGTTTCTAAGACTTCTCTCCTTGACCTCCAATACCTACTCAGGAATCAACAGTAGTTGTCCCTCCTCATCTAACGAAGGTAACTCTATCGAAGTCGTGACCCATTGTCCCAATGCCTTTTTGAGGCATGAAACATGAAACACATTGTGAATTTTGCTTCCCTCCGACAACTCCAACTCACAAGCCACCTCACCAACTCTCTGAATCATTGTGTAAGGTCCATAAAAACATGCCTCAAGCTTCTGTGCTCCAGTTTTCTTCAGGGAAGACTATCTATGTGGTTGTAGCCTTAATAATACCAAGTCCCCCACTTCGAAAGTGCGTTCGACCCTATGTCAGTGTACATATACCTTATGTTAATTCCGGGCCATTTGTAGATTGTCCTTGAGGGTTTTTAGTTTGTCTTGGCTCTCTTGGATCTAGTCCTTGGCTTTGGGAGCCCTGCTATCTCCAAATTCCAGGTCGACAAAAGAAGGAGCATCATAACTATATAATGCTTGAAATGGTGCCATGCCAATGGACATATGATAAGTGGTGTTATAACAGTGTTCCCCCAAATGTAACCACTTAACCCATGCTTTATGTTGCCAGGACACATAGTTACCTAAGTACCCTTCTAGCCATTTGTTCACAATATCTGTCTGTCCATCCGTATGAGGGTGGTAACTAGTGTTGGGAGTCAATTATGTGCCAACCAGTTTGAATAGCTCCTGCCAAAATGCACTAAGAAACCTGTTGTCCCTATCAATGACAATATACCTCAGCGACCCATGGAGTCTGAATACCTCCCTGAAAAACAACTATGCTACATGTGTTAACTTATACTCGGAGGATATGGCAAATAAATGTGCAAATTTGGTCAATCGTTCGACCACTACATATATACAGTCTCTACTTTAGACCTTCGGTAAACCAATGATAAAGTCCATAGATATTCTTTCCCACTTCTGCTCTGGAATGGGCAATGGTTGTAGTGATCTAGCTGGATGGGTCTGCTCTAACTTGTTTTGATGACAAGTCACACACTCTCTCATTTGCTTCAGTACATAATCCTTGAGGCCCTTCCAAGCGAACCTCTCTCCAATCTTCCTGTTAGTTTTGAAGTATTCTGGATGCCCTGCCAATGGTGTATTGTGCATAGCCTCCATGATCTTCTCCTTGAGTGTAGATTATGGAACTAAGTATATACGGTCTTTGTAGTAGATGATGTCATACACCACCTTGTACCAATCATCATGCACATTGTAATCCATAACCTCACAAGCAAATTTGTTCTTGGAATATTCCACCAAGAGTGGAGATTTCCAGTTAGCCGAAATCTCGGCAAGTGAAAAGACCTCTGGTTTTCTGGAGAGAGCATTTGCAACTTCCCCTTTACATACTCTATGTCGAAATCACATGCTTGTAGTTTGCTAAACCATTTATTTTGCCTTTCATTTGAGTCCTTTTTCCCCAAGAAAAGCCTCAAGTTGTTGTGGTCTGTCTTAACCACAAATTTTCCACCTATCAAGTACTGTCTAAACTTCACCAAAAAATGCATGATGGTGAGCATCTCTTTGTCACAGATGTAGTAGAGTTTCTCCGACTATGTGAGCTTACTACTCTTGTATGTTATTGGATGCCTCTATTGCATCAACACTGCTCCTATCCCCTCACATGATGCATCGCACCCAAGCACAAAAGGCTGAGTGAAATTAGGAAGTGCTAGAACTGGACAAGTGCTCATCACCTCCTTCATCTTTTCAAAAATCCTCTAGGCCTCATTTGTCCACCTAAACGCCCCCTTCTTTATTATATATATGAGTGGTGGAGCCAACTATGAAAATGATCTAGTTGGATATTGGTGGCCACCCACATGTTCGAAATTCCACTTGGCTCATCTTGACAATTTTCAGTTCAACACGTTTCTCTGTAATGGTGACATATCTTTGTAATTGTGGGTTATGCACTTTCGAGGCTGTCTTGAATCCCTACATAGCATCCAGGTGGATATTGGTGGCCTCCCAACTATTCCAACTGGCTTATTTTGGCAATTTTCATGTCAGTACATCTTTCTGTACTTTTGAGGCCCTAAACAACATTTTTTGGGCTTGCGATAGTCAAAATGTTGACAAAGTCAAAGTTTGTTGATGAAGTCAATGTTTGACGACATAATGTATATTTCTCGAAAAGACCTTTCCAACGAGCTATCACATGCCTAAAACGGAGATCGTAAGCAAAAGTTATGACCCCGAGAAGTTGATGTACTAACTTACCCCAACGGGGCCCACATGACTTTTGGCACTTCATATCCTAGGGTTATGTTTTTGGATGTCTAGGGTTTTGGAATTCATGTTTATTGTAAAAATTCGTTCAAAGCCTCATTGTACTCATCTTATTGCAAATGAGCGTAGCCATCACATCTCTTCTCAGAGATAAGCTGCCACCATTCTAGCGAGTTCATTCACTATGTATTTTTATAGTCTTTGTACATTTATTTCATTAATATAAATCATGTATTGTTGTATTTCTCTGTTTCTAGAAATATTTGTGTGTATTTCGTTGCAATATCTCTGCTTTATTTCGTTCTGAAAATAATCCGAATCAGAAAACCCCTTAACAAACTGCCTATAGTAGCTACAAATCTCGAAGAAACCGCACAAGTGTGAAATATTTTTGGGCGGTGGCAGAAGATTCTATTGACATGTTGCTTAAGAAAGTTCTCGTGCAACAGAGGGATGAAATGATGGAGAATTGTTCACACATCCTTCTGTTAGTGACAAAAAATATAATGGTATTTTTGAAAGCCTGTTCATATCCCTCTCATTTTTACTTGTTATTTTTGTGGCCAATGTCTTGAATTACAAGTTCTTCATGGATTTTCCGGTGATTGCTTTTGCCCAACGTCCTTAAATTTTCCCCTCTTGACCTGCAATACAAATAAAATTGTTAGCCCTAATCTATTACATCTAGTCACTATCCTAACTCTAGAATCTCTAATCTCAAATCACAAGTCTAAGCCTATCGGTGTTGATGGTTTGTTTTTAAAAAGCTATCCCATGAATTAGCTTATTTACTAAACCATTTAATATGCCATATTCCAAGTCATATGATTACTGTCTCCCATGATAGCTGTGAATTCAATTTCAAAGCCATGAGTCATTTATAAACTAAGAAACAAGTCGACAATAAGGGTCAAGCCAGGAGTTAACACGCAATCCCAGTCTACATTACCAAATCGACAGGTCAAGTCAAACTTCCAATTTGCATAGCAAGTGCAAAGTTAAGCCTAACTTATAAGCCCCGATTCAAGTTACAAGTCGACACACAAGGCCCAAGCCAAAAGCTCAAGTTCTAATGCCACACAAATTTTATTTACCACTTAGGAGTTAGCCAGATTCCATCACCTGTATTATCAGATATGCAATATAATCATCGGTGAATGAAAAGATCAAAGGTTTTAAAATTCAATGCATGTCAGATATGGGGTTTAAAAAACTCTTCATGCTAGCCACGAATCATATGCCAAACTCCCAACCATGCAAATCAAGCTACAAAGTTCAGCACTAACAACTGAGCTTCTTACCTCTCACCACATCTTATCGATTATATCACAAGTGTTGGCAGTTGTTGAAGAGGAGGCAACGCCCAAAGCATTAAACCTAAGTCATATGAAAAAGAAGCTCACGAGATGGATTTTTCTCTTGCTACAACTCATCAAAGAATCCGGTCTTCACTTCATAATTGTTGCAGATGTCAAAGCAATAGTGCCTAAGAGTGTACAGGTGTTTAAAAGTTTTCTTTTCATGCCAATAAACAGTTTTTGATATCCAGTATTTGCATATCCTCTCTTTATTAAATCATATGGCACGCAAAGCCAAAACTGAAGCAAGTCGATGCCAGATTGTTGATTTGTTGAATGAGTGACAGATGCAGGGTTTGCAAGCTTGCTATCAGCAGATCGATGGCTCCCTCTTACCAAAACTCATCACGGAGCCTGGTTATCAGTTTGCAAGATTGTACAGGTGTCAATGCTTGCTATTTCACATCAGCATGCCAAGCTACAAAGCCAAAGGATCTAAATCATCCAATGCATGGGAGATTTGATATCTGAATGCAAATAGACAATTGCCAAAATGCCTGATTTGCAGGCAAAGAATGTGTGTGCAACTGTCCAATGGAGAAACATAGCATTTGTTGACAGGAACGAAGGTATCTGGCTACGAGGAGGAGTGGTTCAGGGCAAGCTACAGGGCACAAACAATCTGTTGGAGCTGATTGAAAAGATAAACCTCAGGAACAACATGAAGTTATTACAAGATTTTAGAGTACTTTGTCATCCACCTGATGAGTGTACTATTTCTATAATAGTTGACATGGAAATTCCAAAGCCATAGAAAGTTGAAATGGATCATCCGAGCCTCTATCTTACAGAGCTCAAATCTAGAGATTATATGAGTTGATGCCATCTGAGTGTGTGCACTATAAGCAATGAAAGTTATACAACAAACTCTCACTAGTTGATTTGAGCAGGGTGCTTGATATTATTCAGATGAAAGTGGCCTTGACCTCATTATCCATTTGTCCATCTTTGGTTATTGGACCCTATTCTACAATCAAAGCTTAATGTTAGTTGTTTAGTGCTTGTCAGGCTTTTGAATGAAGCAATAGTTGTTGTATCCTCAGCCTGGTGTTTCTTTTATGGTGATGTGTCCTCTCTTCTTAATCCAAGAATGTTCTTATAAGCCACAACTGCAGAGATTACTTCATTTGCATGCAAAGCTGAAACTATGATGTGAGCCCTACTTTGAAGGTTTTGAGTGTTTCATTAATGTATGCATTAACACGTTTCTTGCAGGTGATTCCATCTAGATGTGTGCATTACAAACAACAAAATGCATGACCACTCTCTCTTCTAAAGATTGTGAATCAATGAAAACACGTGCTAATCAAGATTACTGTCAAAGCAATGCTTACTATTACAGATTTGGAAAAGAAAGAACACATTGGCTTTCTAATCATTTTGTTATCAGAGAATACATACGGATGAGCTTGAGTTTTCAAAACAGAGCTTTCGGTGGCTTAGGCGGGCTTTCACAGTTGTTCTTAGCTACTGAAAGTTGAGCTTTCAGTAGCTAACATGATCGAATTTTGCCTCTCCTAGCCACCGAAAGCACAAAGAAGGGCAGAACGACACTCTTTTTGCACAGATCCAAGTTTTATCATCCTAAAGGGCACAAGGATGATTTATAAGTTAAGGTTATTATTAAGAGGATCTGTTTCAATGTGTTGTCCCAGTTTTGGAGGTGCCAACAAGGTAAAAGAGATAAAGTTTGTTGCATATTAATGACATAAGAATGACTTGTTTGCCAAGGTGGCATTCTTGACTTATCCCACAGTCTATGGAGATCTATTGCAGCTGTCGCACACATGAAGACTATCCAGATAAAGGTTGACCACATAAATAGGAGCTTTTCCTATTTTCATGTTTTTGTTTTGACTTTCCATATTTAGTATATTTGATCCAATTTTCTTGGATCTAGAAATCTTTTGTAAAGGCTATAAAGCCCAGAACATTTGATGAACAAAAGGTTCAACTTTGAGTTCTAGACTCTACTGTTATTGTGATTAAGACATTTTCTTTAATATATTCAGCATGCAAGCTTCTTTCATTGTTATTGTCAGACTCTCTTTTCATTTCTATTATATGCCTATGAGTTGAAATCATTTGTTTGTCTCTGTTTAAATGTCCTATGGTGACTGTCATCTTACCTTTGATTATTAAACAAGAATCATAAGCATCCATTGCTAGTTTGTTGACCCATCATATATATGGTTTATGTATGTTTTGGTTAATTGATTGGTTTCTTATCTATTTGATCTATAAACCTATCTGATAATAGCTCTTGAAGGCCTTGTACTGTGTGAATATAACTAGACTGTGTTGAACATCCAATCCAGTGATTTAGATATTCATCTTGACCCAATCCCACACCCATTATTGAGAAAATAATTATAAAAACAGTTAAGTTACCAGGTATTTTTGAGATACAGCCTAGGAGAGTTTCTTGGAGTGATAACACCTTCAACTCCTGTCGATAGCAACACGCACATCTTCATCAAGCGACCGCTTTGGAGGAACCTATCCCTTCAAGGTACAAGATAATTTTGATATTCCATTATTTGAAGGTCAGATAGATGTGGATGCTCTAGAAAAATGGTTAAATCTGCTAGAGGTTATTTCTCTGTTCACAACTTTTCTGACAGGTAAAAGATCACCTCCACACTCCTCAAGGCTCTCCCCCATGTCAAACATTGGTGGGAAACTTATTGGAAGCAAAGTTCCACAGAGGAATCTGGAATATATGGGGCCAAGCCCACTCGGGATTTTTTTGTTGATGCAGTCAAGGAACAATATTACCCTGTTGATAACTATGAAGACCAGTACATGAGATGGACAACACTGTGGCAAGAGAGGGACCAAATGGTGTCGGAGTTCACAAATAATTTCCATACCTTGCACACCAAGTTGGCTATCAAAGACTCTGAATGACATCTGGTTCTGAAATACCGTGGGGCTCTACATAGATACATCCAAACCGATATGGATTTCCTAAACATCTCATCACTGGAAGATACCTATTGATATGTTGTCAAAATCGAGCAGAAATTTAGGCATCAGAAGAAATGGGAGTTAGGGTCTGCAAATCTGCAACAACCAAAGCATAATAAAGACGACCCTAACCAACAACCTCCTGACAACCAATCCAAGACACAAAAAAATAAGGGTAAGGGAAGGATGAAGAATGACACTGGGAAGTGGTGCGACTTCCACAAAAGCCCCCAGCACAACATTGATGAATGTCGCTCAAAACAGTGATTGGTGGTCGATATCAAAGACAAGGAGCCGAACCTTGATTCAAAATCTGATCTAGAAAAATAATGAAAAAAGACAGATCATCGATGCAGACCCCACTGCTACCGTCGTGACCGCAACAATTCAACCAGAAGAACCAGTAGATCCTGAAGAGGGGGAGCACTTATTCCATTCACAAATGTGGGTGAAAGGGACCCCGTTGCATTTCACTATTGATAGTAGAAGCCAGAAGAACCTCATCTCAACTGAGGTCGTCAAACAGTTGGGGTTGTCGACAACACCACACTTGCAACCTTACAACATCGGGTGGCTTCACCAGGGATGAGATCTCTGTGTTAGCGCAGTGTCGCATGTTCTATGGCATCTAGACCTTCAAGGATGAGGTAGTGTGTGATGTTGCCTCTCTCGATGTCTGTGATGTTGTTTTGGGCCAACCATATATGTGGAAACGTCATGTTGTTTATGAGTCTCGACTCTGTTGTGTCATTATTACTTTGGGGGGTCATCTCTACAGGATACCAGAGGTAGTTCCGACTAGTGTTCCACCAAAACAGTGTCGCAAGGTAATCTCTCATACTGCTAAATTCAACCTCTTCACAATTTGTTCAAAGGATGAACAGAAGGCCACTGCAGCCTCAACACTTTCTATCCAGCAGAAGCAGATTGCAGAAGGGAAAGAAGATATTGCTTCTTCACGTATGATGGTGCCTACACAATGCCTCGTCAAGCTAAGATGCAATATGTTGGTGGAACAAATTCAACCCTGTCAGCAACATGTTCGTGACAGCCTTCCACAGACCAAGCAACACAACTTCTCCAGCAAGGCAAGCAGCTCACCAAGATTCAGATTCAAATAATGCTTTCCCCTCTTCCATGGGAACTCAACGCAATGGAGACCATTGCTTCCCAAGGGGGGAGTATTGATCTAGGTGGATATTGGTGGCCACCCACCTGTTCCAAATTCTACTTGTCTCATCTTGACAACTTTTAGTTCAACACATTTCTTTGTAATGGTGACATCTCTTTGTAATTGTGGGTTTTGCACTTTCGGGGTTGACTTGAAGCCCTACACAACATCTAGGTGGATATTAGTGGCCGCCCACCTATTCCAACTGGCTTATTTTGGCAGTTTCCATGTCAGTACATCTTTCTATACTTCTGGGGTTGTTTTGAGGCCCTGAACAACATTTTTTGGGCTTGCCACTGTTAAACAATTAATGAAGTTATATTTTGACAACATAATGTGTAGTTCTCAAAAAGACCTTTCCAATGATCTATCACACACATAAAACAAATAATGTATGCAAAAGTTACAACCCCGGGAAGTTGATGTTCTAACTTACCCCAACAAGGCCCACATGACTTTTGGCGCTTCATCTCCCAGGGTTAGGTTTTTGGATGTCTAGGATTTTGGCATTCATGTTTATTGTAAAAATGCCTTCAGAGCCTCATTGTACTCATCTTCTTGTGAATGAGCGTATCCATCACATCTCTTCTCAGAGATAAGCCACCACCATTCTAGCAAGTTCATTCACTCTGTATTTTTACAGTCTTTGTACATTTCTTTCATTAATAGAAATCATGTATTGTTGTATTTCTCTGTTTCTGGCAATATTTGTGTGTATTTCATTGTAATATCTCTACTTTCATTTCGTTAAAAAATAATCCGAATCAAAAAACCCCTTAACAAATTGCCTATAGTAGCTGCAAATCTCGAAGAAACCGTGCAACTGTGAAATATTTTTGGGCGGTGGCCAATCTAGTATGACTTGAATCTTTTCTCTGTGTACATGTACCCCCTAAGCACTAACCACATGACCCAATTATAAGATATTTGTCATGCCGAACTCACATTTTGACTTCTTGGCATATAATGATTGATCCTCCATGATACTCAAAATCTCTTATAGATGTCTCAAGTGTTCCTCCCATGTCTTGCTATAAATCAAAAGATCATCGAAGAAAATCAATAGAAA
Organism: Picea mariana; assembly: GCA_032191745.1. Lineage (NCBI taxonomy): Eukaryota > Viridiplantae > Streptophyta > Pinopsida > Pinales > Pinaceae > Picea > Picea mariana. The sequence goes on along the minus strand of JASDQU010013465.1, from coordinate 133,031 downwards.
TTTCCTCACTTGCTTTTTGAAGATGTGATTCATGCAAGAATGGAAAGTGGTTGGTGTGTTGGTCAACCCAAATGGCATGACCAAAAACTCGTAATGCCCATAATGGCATCTGAAAGCAGTTTTTGGAATGTCTTGCTCTCTAACTCTACCCCGATCGAAGATCAATCTTCGAAAAATACACCGCCCCATGTAACTCATCCAACAACTCATCGATCATGGGAATTGGGTACCTGTTTTTTATCGTCTTCTTATTCAATGCCCTGTAATCAATGCACATCCTCATTATGCCATCCTTCTTCTTCACCAACACTACAGAAGAAGCGAATGGACTTGAACTCGGCCTAATATGCTCCATCTTCAACAACTCCTTAATGGTATTTTCAATAACATCCTTAAATTTCTCAGGATGTCTGTAGGGAGTGGTGATCATTGGTTTGGCTCCCTCCTCCAACTCAATAGTCTGCTCGAATCCCCTATTGGATGGTCTCCCTAGAGGTATCTACCCAAAGACTCGGTCATGTTTACTCAACAGTGTCTATATGCCCACGTGATATTGATGGCTGCTACCAGAAGGCTTCCCAGTAGTGACCAGACACTCGACTGCATAAGCAACATCCCCATGTCAAAATATCCCCTCCATTCGTTTGGTTGAGATGATCCTGGGAGCATCATTTGACATGCCTCTCAAGACCACCTTCCAACCATATACTACTTTAAATTCCATCTCCATGGCCCAATAGTCGATCAAATGCCTCCCTATAGAAACAAGCCATTGAACCCCCAATAAAACATTGGTGTCCCACAACTCAACTACATAAAATTCATCAACCATTGTGTAGTTTACCATTGTCAAGCACAATTGGGAGATCTTCTATGTGCAAGGCATAATACGCCCACCAACTACTGCTACAACACATCCGTCAAAATCCATTGCATGAATCCCCCTCTTAGCCACCAAGGCTGAGTCAATAAAGTTGTGGGTTGCCCCACCATCAATCAATACAATGACTCATTGACCCTGTACAACACCCCTGATCCTGAAGGTGTGAAATCCAGGGACACTCGATAGAGTGGCGATAACTCCACTCTGGGCCTTCTCATGTGGCTACTCCTTAGTTGATTTGTCCTGCTCACAATCCTGTGCCTGCTATGCTTCTTCCTCCTCCTCACTGTTTGAAAGCACTTCTATGTAATGTGCTTTGCCCTTTCCCATACATTTGTGCCCAGGTTCCCATAGGTCCTTGCAATTGAAGCAAAGTGTTTTCCTCCTCAACTCATTACAAGTTGCCTCATCCATATTCTCCTTACCTGTTCCTTCTTTCTGAAAGGGCTTCTTATCTTTGTTCTTTTGGAGAATGAACGGTTTGGAGAAAGTTTTTGTCTTTGGGACCGCATCCTCCATGTTCCGTGTCTGGATAATAACGTCCTACAACGTCTTTGGTTTGAAGGCCTTCACCCAACCACACAATGGCTTGGATAAACCTTATGTGAACAACATCACCAGTCTTTTCTCAGATATGTCGGTCCCTGTGACTGTGATCCTCTGAAACTCAATGATGTAAGCATTTAGTGTCCCAACCTGTTTGAGTTGTGCCAACTCTCTGGAATGTAGCTCTAGATATTTCTTGTCAAACCTCTCCATCAACCTCTGTGTGAAGTCCAAATAAGAGGTAATGGTAGCATGTCCTAGAGTGACCAATCCATGGTACCACCACTTGTGGGCCTCCCCGTCCAAGTGAAAGGTAGCGAATTTAATCACCTCTGCCTCTGTCATGGTGTTAATCTAGAAGTAGGTATCCAACTTTTGAACCCATGCTTTCGCTGTGGATTTGTTTGAACCATCAAAAGAGGGGATGGTGAGCTTCCCAATATTCCTCACGAGATCAACGTTCTGTTGACCCTTGTTGACCTCCCTTGGCTTGTTCCTATATTTGATATTGCAGTAGTCCTATAGGGACATGGCAGCCTGAAAATCCTTACCCATAACCTGGTACTCCCTCCAATAATCATAAAAGGTCTCACCTTGACCTTGTTGTCCTTGATTCCTTGCTTGTTGATTCCCAATGAACTGAGGTAAAAATGGCATGGGAATGATTCTTCCTGTGGTTCTAGTACCAACTTTTCCAGGAATATGGTTTTTTGTTATTTCCCTCTACATGGTTTCCATTATCCCTGTTGGGACCCCTTGCGCCATTGTTGCTCCCATGGTGTCCATTAGTGCCTCCATTACCATTATTACCCCCATGGTTATGGTTTTCCTGGTTGGTGGCAATCAACTGTGCCAATAGTTGTGCTAATTGTTGTTGTCCATTTTGTATACCCTCTAAAATTTGCAAAGCCTTGTCTTCATTCTGATCCCCCATAGCTCCTCCTTGTTCTACCTCGGGTTGGTTTTCTTGTACCTCTTCTTCTCGGTGAAAAATGTTTTCTGCCCCTCGTTGCCTCCTACTTTTGTAGGTGATATACCCTTCTCCGTCTCCTTGATTCATGAATTTTAAATCCCCTTAGGCTAGTAGGATTGAGGCTATAATACCATTGTAAAGTTCCGACTAAGTTTTGATGAATTTTTCCTTAGTTTATCGGTCTAATAAATTTGTTAAACAATTGGATTACATTCTCAAAATTTCTGCGATTCCCCTCTTATTATTTTTCTACAGGTTGATAAGTGTGTGTATATGATTATACAATAGTTTATTACGAACTTCACCACTGTAATCCTCGGTACAAATGATGTAAGTGTGAATATTTTGCTGTGTGTGTATGTTTGTTGTAACCTCTTAATGAATAATACACAAACACATGTATACTTTGTTGAGAGAATGAAAGTATTGCAAATATAACAACATAAAAATACCAATATATTTCTCAGGCACAACAATGGATACTTTATTAAATGCTAACCTCTTTACAATAGCTTCTAGATCTGATATATCAATGGAAATATGATTGTTGTGAGGTATTGTGGCACTGGAAGAAACCTTCCTATGCAGTTAGCAAGTATAGAATGTCCTCTACAGGCCCCCACGTCCACCAACAATGAAGTTTGACCCCTTCTATGCTTAAATCGACCTTGAAATAAGTGAGTTCTACCATGTCGATGAGATGAGACATCCAAGAGGACAATAGACCCCTTTGTGGGATAGTTCAACCCCAAAATATATGCCCAACAACTAAATGAGAAGCATGGGTGAAGAGATACGACCCCCTTAAGCTTCACTCGTCCTCCACAGTCATAAATGACAACTTACAATTGATAGCTCGTCCCACAGTCTGGAGAATGCACCCAACAGTGATGTTTCGGTCCCCATAAAAGATAACTCGACCCTCACCTTAGGAAACAGAGTTCCCAATAGTAGTTTGACCCTCCTTCTCTTCAAAACTCGGCCTCCCCAAGAGGGATTTGACCCATACACCAATAATCTCTCCAAATGAGAAGCCCAGGTGAAGAGATACGACCCCGTCAAGCTTCACTCATCCTCCACAGTCATAAATGATAGCTTACAATTGATAGCTCGTCCCACAGTCTGGAGAATGCACCCAACAATGATGTTTCGGTCCCCATAAAAGATAACTCGACCCTCACCTTAGGAAACAAAGTCCCCAATAGCAGTTCGACCCTCATTCTCTTCAAAAATCGGCCTCCCTAAGAGGGATTCGACCCATACACCAACAATCTCTACTGCCGACAAGAAAAAAACCCAGCTACCAAAAAGAACTCAGTCCCTACAACTTAAATCTCTGTTATAGGAAAATAAACTTAGTTGCATATAAGCACAATGACGAAATCTATGTGATCTCTTCTCCAAAAGGACTAGTTAGGGTGGATAGTCTCACCACTGAAACCAATCTATGAAATCTCCCTTAGGGTTTTCGTCCCAAGAGTTCACAAAGCCACAAAGAGCTCTCTCAAATGAATTTTAGAAAATAACAAACAAAAATGAGAGAGGGTGCCCTCATTTTCCCCTTTTTATTCTTTGGTTGATTCTATTGCGACCATTTTATCTTTTAATAAGTTTAAGTGACTTTTCATATTCTCCATAGTCACTTAGGCACCTTTTTACCACTTACTCAGTGTCACCTTTTAAAATTACTTTAATTCTCGCTCTGGTGACATTAAATAATCAATTAATTCATTTTTTCATACCGACTATAGCCCACGAGAATTACTTAGGCTATTTCGTCAATCTCATAGATGACTCATTTGGAAAGGGACATTACAGAATCCAAACCATTATACACAAATATGCAAAGTTTCTCATGTATATAGCAAGTAAGGGTGCATATAACCGAAATAGCACCGAGTGCAATCCATCTTTGAACCAAAATACATCAACAAAGAGACTCTAAATGGCTTCGAAAGTCTCAAAAAAACCACGTTACAACAGATAACTACATATCATCAAAATCATTGTCTATATTGGGATCCTCATCATTAGTATCATCCTCTAAGCATTAAAATAAGATAGAAAAAACTTAACATGCCTAATCAATGATTTTGCTTGAGTGAAGAGTACATTTTTACCAGTGAGTGAAGAGTACATTTTTACGAGGGCCATGATAGAGGAGTTCAACAATCAATGTCACCAACATCGAGATACATAGAGGGCTTCGTGTTTTGTATGTGTTATATTCTTTGCAGGGGGGTGAGGACCCCTTGTCTGGGGGGTTTGGAGGCATCGCCCATGGTTTTTTTTAACATTTTTTGTGTCTGTTTTTAATGGTTTTTCGACACATGGTTTTCGCTAATGGTTTTCTAATTCCAATTTAGGAATTAGGGTTGTTGACTAATTCAGGTCAATGAATTAGGGGTAGATGACTCATTTGGAAAGGGACATTACAGAATCCAAACCATTATACACAAATATGCAAAGTTTCTCATGTATATAGCAAGTAAGGGTGCATATAACCGAAATAGCACCGAGTGCAATCCATCTTTGAACCAAAATACATCAACAAAGAGACTCTAAATGGCTTCGAAAGTCTCAAAAAAACCACGTTACAACAGATAACTACATATCATCAAAATCATTGTCTATATTGGGATCCTCATCATTAGTATCATCCTCTAAGCATTAAAATAAGATAGAAAAAACTTAACATGCCTAATCAATGATTTTGCTTGAGTGAAGAGTACATTTTTACCAGTGAGTGAAGAGTACATTTTTACGAGGGCCATGATAGAGGAGTTCAACAATCAATGTCACCAACATCGAGATACATAGAGGGCTTCGTGTTTTGTATGTGTTATATTCTTTGCAGGGGGGTGAGGACCCCTTGTCTGGGGGGTTTGGAGGCATCGCCCATGGTTTTTTTTAACATTTTTTGTGTCTGTTTTTAATGGTTTTTCGACACATGGTTTTCGCTAATGGTTTTCTAATTCCAATTTAGGAATTAGGGTTGTTGACTAATTCAGGTCAATGAATTAGGGGTTTTAGATGCCATGGGATCCCATATATATATATATATATATATATATATATATATTGTAAACAATGAAGATATATGATGAACCTAAATTAATAAATAAATGCATTAGCTCCATACACAAAGCCACATATAAGCCCTATTGCAATTTAAGCTCATGCTAAGTCCGTTCATGCCCTTATACGTTCAACTTCCTCTCTTTTTCAATTATTTTTTAATATACAAGTATTTCAAGGAAACATCATTTCATTTAAAACATGATTATTTATTTGAGTGGAACTTAAAGTATACTTGTAGTTTCATTTTGTGGAACCCTAATGAGAAAAGCCCTACCGTCCGTAAAACCTAAATATGTTGAAACCCTAATCACGTAAACCCTAAATCGGTGGAAACCCTAGCCCCCCAAATTTTCTACAAATGGGGTTTATCCAGCTTCATAGATCGTCGCAGTCGTCTGCTAGACGTTTAGATTGAATGGTTGGTAATCGGCTGTGGCTTTCTTGAGGTGAGTAATGGCCTTCGTTCTTAAAATTTACGGTATTTGTATAGTTGGCTGGTGATGATAAATAATCTTAGCGGATTTCTCTGAGGCAATGCATTCTATTGCCAGCGATGTGTTATTTGTTACACACCCTGAAGCCATATTTAATAATAATTGTAGAATTCATTTGTGATGATAAAGTTTCTCTGTCTGCAACGCTGTGATGAGGTTACCATAATGTTGTTTGGCAGTGGCGGCTTTGCTGCCGTGAGCCTTCACAAAAACGACTTCTTCTTCCACTGAGCGTTGTTTTCCTTTTATACATTTTGTATTTAGATTTTGTTTGAAACCTGCGTGCTTTTCTATAATCCGTTTCTTCTTTTTTTAGCTTTTGTGTTTCTGTCAAGCTTTTTGCTAAGTACAATTACTCAGTTTTGTTCTTCATTATGAACTATGGTTTTGATGAAGATAATTCAATAAAAAAAAATGGGTTTATTTTTAACCTGACCGCAGGACACAAGGGCTTGTTTTGCAAGGTCCGTGTGGAATTATATATTTATATATATGCATAGACGCATGTTTCAGTGAATTGATCAAGGTTCTTTTTTTTTTATTTCTTTCATAAGCGCCTCTACAACAAACAGGACTCTGCATCTAGCTTAGTTGTCATGATCCAAGATATATGCAATGACCCAGGATATTTATTTTATTAGCTATGCAAGTTGTCGGATGAGCATTGGTAAGTGCTTCCGAGATAACGATTCCACCTGGTAGCTTTTTGTACTTGTAAAAGCAATACAGTGACCTTCAACAATCTGGAAGGTTCTGGTATATGGTTCGGGCAGTTTCCAGGTTATGGCCACTAGGTCTAACTATATAACTGGGCGTGGACTAATCACTCTTTCAATCTTTTATCCATTGCGCATATTGCCCAGTTTAGCCTTGTTTCTTTTGATATTCTTCATCTTAGTCTTTTAGTTTCTGATCGTTTTAGTTTATTCTCCGATGTTGTCTTGTGTATCTACATATTTTCATTTTCACTCGGTCTTTAGAATTGGTTTAGATTGCAGATATGCGGTTTTCTTATAATGGAATGATTTCTGGTTACTATTTTATATCGAGGTAAATCATACAAGTCAGTTTTAAGTATTTAAGAATCGAGGCAGATAATAGATTTGGAGTTAGATCATATAAGATGACCTTAATTATTTGAAATGAATTTAGGCCGATTATACAAGCCAGCGGGAATTGGAACTTGAAATCCAATTTGAGATTGCTACCATTCTTTTGTTTTATCAATAGTGTGCCAAGACTTACAGGAGTTCTGCAACTTAGACACGTTATAATTAAATTGAGCATGAATACTTGTGCTTTGGCTAATACTTATGCAACGGGATTCACAATGGATTCTTATTAAATCTTTGACCACATCTTCCAGTCCTTCAGCAGCAATCCATGATATAACCTAATATGGATAAACTATAGCCAGTGTCATTGCACTGAGGAAAGCGAGGTAGTGTCATTGCACTGAGATAAGTGAGGTTCGTCTGCCCCATGTCTGCCAATTTATACTGATTTACCTATGTATATTAATAAATAATAATACTATATCAACCCATATATTGATAGTGAGCTGCAGAGGTGGGGCAAGGAGATAGTTATCCCAGGGTATATCGTGACTGTAGCTGAGAAGAAGAGTTTTATGAAGTTCAAAATGTGCATCAGAGTTATGTCACTTGTATCCTGGGTATGATGTATGGTTATAATCTTGCCGGATTTCTTTGATGCGGTTCATTCCATTGCCAGAGACGTTTGTTACACCCAAAACCAAATTTTAGTATAATTTTAATGTGGAAGTCTCTTTATGCAACGCTATGATGAGGTTACTTGTTGGGCAGTGGCAGCTTTGCTGCCGTGAGCCTTATCAAAAACGACTTCTTCTTCCACTGAGCGTTGCTTTATTTTTCTGCGTTTTGGATTTAAATTTTCTGTGGCTTGCACGTTTTTCTTGAATCCTGTTCGGCTTTTTCTTCTTTTACTTTAAGATTTCTCCTAAATTTGCTGAGCATTTTTTGTTAGTTATGTAGTATTTGCTGTATTCTGGTGGGTGTGGTTGAGGCTCATTCCATTGCAAAATATGGTTTTGTTTCTAACCTGGATTTACAAGATTTGTGAAATTGGAATATACATATATATTTTTAGAGGAAAAGATTTGTTTCATCTTTTAATTTTGACAAAAATGACTTTTTAGACTACAAACCGGTCAGTAAAGATATGTTATTTCTCTATAACTCAAAAATCAGTGATAATGTCCCGTGCCTTTATCCTTTTTTTATTTGGCATACCACCAAAGAAATAATAGCATTACAGAGATCCACACAGACTCCATATACAAGTGAGGTCCAAGCCTCCATGGTGCCCTGTTGCACCAACCCTGACGCTGTGTTGGGTGGACTAGTCACCCCTGATGATGATGATGTCCAAGAAAAACTGAGTTTGAGCTCCCTCTGAATCACTACACTGAGTTAGTAGGTCCTCAACTCTATCTCCCCACTTGATGCTCCCCACCTGATGTTGGATGGTGTACCAACAAACAAACAAAGTAGTAGGATCTTGGCATCTCACTGAGATCCTCAACTTGGCTTCTTGCCAAATAGCTTCCATCCGAAGTGGAACCGAAATCTGATCTGCCCATCTCTGTAGCCAAGTGAGGCTCAAGCCTTTGTGGTGCCCTGCTGCTCCTCATCAATATTTGATGCTCTGAAGCCTTTGCACCAACTCTTTGTCTTGGCAACTCTAAAACTAAGCTGTCTTGGGTGAACCAGTGATCCTTGATGATGGTGTCCAAGAAAACTGAGTTTGAGCTCCTTCTGACTCACTACTATGAGTCTGTATGGCCTCTTCAACTTTATCTCCCTACTTGATGTTGGATGTTGTAACAACAGACAAAGTAGTAGTGAATGCACACTCTTGCAAATTGTTCATTGAACTCAAGCTCCTTTGCTGCCTGTTTCTTCTTTTTTTCTTTTTCTTTTTGGGACACTGTTTTGCATAGTGATCCATCTCTCCACAAACAAAGCATCTCACTGAGCTCATGTCTCTCTTCTGCCCACAAGTTGTCCACAAGCTCTGCTCTACAACCCTCCACAAAAATCTGACAACAAGCTGCCACTAAACTCAGTCAATGGCTGTCCACAAAATATGCTCGAAAGATGTGTAAAACAGTCCCTCAATATGATGTGCCTCTTCTCCACGAATGTGCCCTCAAGTGCTTGCGCCCCTTTCTAGTATCTTGCGCCTTCCATCACAATATAGCCCAACCTCCATGATAAGCATTCCATGGTAGCTCCCAAACCTGCAAGCTTGTGTGCTCTACTCTCCTCAAGAAATGTGCCCAAGTGCTCCTTCTCTTCTTCTTTTCATGATAGTGAATAGAATGAGCCTCCCTTTGCCCTTGAAACCTAATAAATGGGTCGAATAGGTCGAATAGATCATCTCATTTCATCCCTAATCAATGATCCCTAATCAATGGTTGAGATCATATCAAGTAAATTTCAATTCAAAAATCCACTTTATTTAAATTTCCATACTTTCACTTTATGTCTCTTAATTCAGTTTCAAAGTGAATTAATTATCAATAATTAATTCAGTTACAAAGTGAATTAAATGTCAATAAATGGGTGGAATAGATCATCTCATCCCTAATCAATGGTTTCATCTCATCCCTAATCAATAGTTGAGATCATATCAAGTAAATTTCAATTCAAAAATCCACTTTATTTAAGTTTCCATAATAGTGAAATTAGACATAAGGTACATCATACAAAGTATTTCCCATACAAGGTACTTCCCTCATGTTTAGAAGCTCACAAACACAAGGGACCAGTTGCAAAGGTACCAAATCTCAACATTGAAAACATATATGTTGGTGTGTTCTCATTTAATGATTAATAATAAAAAAAGATTGTGATTTATTTATGATTTTTTTTATTTAGGATTGTCTAGTCAGACTATTTAATTATTGATTTTATTAAAATCAGTAATTATAAAATTATCAGACTATTTAATTATTGATTTTATTAAAATCAGTATTTATAAAATTATCAGTTCACTAAACAAAGAAACAAAGGTAAAGATAGCTAAAAACATTCACATCACTTGTATTTTTTTCATTGTTAATTTTAGTTTTGTCTACAGCTCCACTGGCATACAATTTCAAAAAGATAATATTGTCATGCCTTGAAAACACATATGTTGGTGTGTTCCCATTTAATGATCAATAATATAAAAAAGACCAAAAGCATAATCCAAAGAGAACGTAGATCTTTCAACAGTAGAAACATGGGTCCCTCCATTGAATTCACACTCAGATAGGAACCCTAGTTGTCTTAAGTGGCACTCAAAAAAATAGTCAGTCTTGTGACTTAATCAACTGTCTATGTACTTTCCTACTACATATCACTTAAATGAAAAAGGCTTTTGATAGGTAGCATTCAGAAAAAATACCTACTACTACCCTGAGCTCTAACAACAAAAACACTTACACCGAAAGAAACTGTTATATCTTTCATAATAAGTCCCCTTCTGCTCACTCAGTGGCTTATAAAACATTGGGCCTTCATTACTCCTGGACTTCGATCCACGCTGTTAAACAAAAGGAAAAACTGATTCATTTGCCCCATAATCTAGACTTGTCCCTGACAGGCTGGTTTGATGGAGCTTCACAACAAAATAATTTGCAGAGTGGTGCTGGCAGTTTAATTCACATTTCACACAATACTATTTGCAGATGGACATTCAACTGCGGACAAGGCACTAATACCTGGGCAGAATTATTGGGTGCTTGGGCCACCCTCTATTTAGCATCTAGGCTGCATATTGGCACTTTTCTGCTGATTGGGGACTCTCGAATCATTATTGACTGGCTCAACAACAAAAGCACTCTACAGGTTTGCTGATCTCCTCGGCTGGAAGGACAGAATTAAATATCTCCTTTCAACATTCAACAAACTCACCTTCAAACATATAATCCAAGAATTTAACAAAGCCACAGACTCTCTCTCTAAGATGGTGCTCAAAATGACAGCTGGATCCATATCTTATAACCTATGGGTTGATGGCCATGAGGGTCCTAACATTGTCCTTAAGGTTTTCTAATCTTTTCTCGTCTTTCTCCTCCATAGCAAGTTTTATTAATTTTTCAGATTCTATCTTCAGAGGATTTCAGCCTATTTGTATTTCTGAACAGTCAAAGCACAACATTGTGGTCTTTGTGCTAACCTGGCTGCCAGCTAATACTCTGCCACTTTCATAGCATGGCCTGTAATCTTGCAGCATACCTCAGGGCTTCTTATCAGTCTGAATATTTGTATTTTCTAGATCAGAGAACATAATTATATATTAATATAATTTGAGGATTTTTTTTGGTGAAAAAAAAATAAAAACACTTACACCTACTAAAGTCACGAGCTTTAACAGCAAAAACAGAGACCAAAAGCATAATCCAAAGAGAATCAGTAACTAAAACCAATTTGAGAATCAGTCACTAGAACCAATTTGAGAACACAGATCTTTCAACAATAGAAATATGGGCTCCTCTGAATTCACACTCAGATAGGAACCCTTCCTTCTGCAGCAAAGCTTCTTTGAATGATCTATCAACAATGTTATTAAACTCGCTATAAACATGTGATCAACAATGTTAATAAACTCTCTAATAACATGTGAGAAAGAGATTTCCTAAAATAATCCCTTTAATTCCAGCACTTGATTCATGATAGGTTCAAGTATCACGTTTATCCAATTTTCACTTGTTATTTGCCTAACATATAATTAGTAGAGTCTCCAAAGATTTGAAGATTCTTCACACATATCTCCGCAGAGAATTCACTTCTGCTCAAGTGCTCTGCCCTACTGCTACGATCTCTTTGTCAGGTATGTGTTTTAAGTAAATCAATCCTTAAGTTTATTTGAACTGTAATTTCATTATTAGGTATGTGTTTCATTGTGTAATCAATGCATTTTTTTTTGGGAAGAGTTCATAATATCTCATTATCTTGATAAAAAAAAAAGCCATGAAGGGAGTATGAATTGCTAAGAAGAGTTAGCCCTAGATAGTTTTGGAAACATATTCTCAAAATTGCCAACAAAACAAATTCTTAAAATTTCTAACAGAGATAAGCCGAAAGAGTTTCCATTCGCTATTTATTTGAGTAAGTTCCTGCAAATTGTCTAATAATAATCCATTCCACATTATTGCCACTTTTGAATATGCAAACAAAGGACACATACCTTCATTCGAGGAAGGAGACCTTCTAATAATAACACTGAAATTCATCACTAAAATCCTCCCTGAGACAATTTGATCTCAACTACATTGTAGCAGAGCCCCAACATTGCCATGACCTTCACCCCTTTCATATGTCCACTTGATTTTCAACTGCAATTCTGAATAACAACAACCATAATGCAAGTTCTACGTAGTGATTCGTACCTTCACCGAACGCTACTTGAATAGCCTTCCTTTAAAAAAAATTCCCACTACCAACTTATCCTCGGGTTTGCTTGGCTTGGTCTTTTATCTTTCATGACTTCCATATCCTTGCATAAATAATCTTATTTGGAAAGAATAAGAAGTATTTACTTTGAAATAATATTTTATTTTTGGCTAACCATAGCACGTAGGCAATGCCTTGTGCTCCCTTTAGAGCTTTTTCTTTGAATCACATCTCCAAACAACTTTCCGTATTGCCCACAAGCCTGAAATCAGGCTACGAGAATCGTACCCAGCCTGTTTGACGCTTACTTTTAAGTCTTGCAGCACGCCCCCTTAAGCTTTTTCTTTGTGTTTTGTTAGCTTCATGGTTTCTTGCCAAACCTTCTTAGTAAAGGGGTTCTCTATTAGGAAATGAGATATAGATTCATCATCATTTTTACAAAGAACCACTCCCATGCCCTTTTTTCAATGATACCATAGAAAGATCATTGTTTTCAATGGAGCCTTTAGTTTCTAGAGTGTATTCAATGCCTTTTTTTAATTATTCATGTCAATCACTTGTTAGTTAGATATTGTTAACCATTGAGAGATATTTGCCTCCATTTAGTTAGATATTGTTAACCATTGAGAGATATTTGCCTCCATTGAGAGATATTTGCCTCCAATGGAGCCTTTAGTTTCCTAAGAGTCTCCCATTTCACTACCTCTTCTAACTCCCTTGCTTCCTCCTCAAAACTAACCTTGTATCCAAGATTGGTAATGTATCTCCTAGAAAAGTTGCTTTTATCCCATACTAAAACATCCCTTTTATCCCACACTAAATCTTCTTCATTGTTGATATTGGTTGAGCTTTGTTTGTCTTTGCACATACTTTGACCAAATTTATGCTTCCTTACCTTGGATCCCCAAATAATTCTAGACGGTTGTGATGTTTGGATTTGCCCCTCATTCGAATATTGATACCCCTTCAAATTTATAGAGTTTATGGAAGGGTTAGGTAATTTGGAGGGGTCCTACTTAGTGTGCATTGGAGGATTTGTTCCTAATATTACTTTGACTCCATCTCCTACTCTCCATGCCAACCATCATCCCATTAAGGGAATTCTTCTTAAAATCTATGCCTCCTCCACTATGTTTGGCTTTCTTTTAAATTAGCTTTCATATATTAAATGATTTGAAATGCATGATTTAAAAAAATGAATTTTTTTCTTTTTTTTTAATATTTTTGTTCTAACAATATAGTTTTTTTATGTTACAAATTTTAAAAATGTTATAATTTGAAGTTTTTTTACGATTCAAAGGTTGATTTTAAGATTTTGGTTGCAATGGTATCAGTTGTCAAAGCCATGGTTTCATTTTAAGAATTTTATTGTAATAGTACTAGTTAGCTTTCAAACAAGTTATGGATTTTAACACTTAGAAAAAAAATATGGATGACATTGGTAGTACCACTTTTCAATTTGGTAGGTTTGAGTCGTAACTTCCCCCAAAAATACGCTACTAAGATCTTCACTTTTTGATTAGAGGATTGATTTTAAATTTTTTCTTAGCAATATTGAGTTTTTAAGGTTATTAGTTGCAAAATGTTGTAATTTGATGACTTTCCATATTTTACTAGTCTCATCGATCTTTCAACAACACCCCTTAGCATTTGTCTAGTCACGATAGGAGAGCCAAGAAAATATACTAAGTGCATAGATTTCAGTGGAGACGGGGTACAAGATCACTGGAACGGTTGAATCCCAACACGAGGAAGAATTATGAATTAAAAAAGGGTGAGAAAAGGCTAAATGGTTTGTGGAGCGTTGAATCCACCATCTTGTATGATTACAAGTACCCTCATTCCTTTCCATAATGAGGATGGGCTGACCACACGAGTTCTTGATCCAGAGTTGAGGCGAACAAAGGATGACGAGTTGTTTGTAAGTCACGGCACTCAAAGGTGACGCTTTTGTCAGACAACAAGGTGAACAGAGGAGCCACCATGAGTTATTATGTCTAACCTTGAATTTTGATGAAGGTGTGACATGGAGGGATTTCCCACATGTTCGCAAGGGTTGGCAAGAGTACCTTGTATAACTACTTGCATGCGAGGAAAGCGGCTCAACACGTAAATGTGTCGTGGGGATTTCTAGTGGCAGCTTTTGCACAAACCCAAGTGTGGTAAAATTCTTAGTTGTTTCGTCCCTTTGGCTAAAATTGTGGTGGTAATGAGAGTTCATGGGATAAATTGAGTGGATGTGTCCCTGTTGACTCGTAATTGCCAAATTCGCTTGTTGTTATGCTTCTTTGTTGTTTTGCTTGAGTATGTGTAGGGAAAATGAATTATTCCATTGTATTAACAAAACCTTAGATAGTCTAAACATAGGAAGTTCTAGTTACTTAGAAGATCTTTACACATGGTTTCTTGAATAAAGATTATTTAAAGTTTATATTATGCAAACCATTTTTTTAGGGCTAATTTTTTATGGGTACCCCTAATCCCTTTAGCATTAGGAAAGGAATATCATTGCATAGGGCTAATTTTTTTAGGGGTACCCCTAATCCCTTTTGCATTACGAAAGGAATATCATTGCATCACTTTGATTGAGACAATCCTCACTCCAAGTTCCCCCTTGATATTCATTTGTTTTTCTTTCCTTTATCTCTTTCTTGTAATCGTTTTTTTTGCTATGCACCAGAATGATTTTCTACCTATAAAACTATAAACCTAGCCTTTCCATTATCTACAACCAAACCTCCCAATATTCTCTCGTAATTCCACTCTCCTTTCTTAGGTCTTGGATTATACATCCCATTTTTTATATTAATTTCTTCCTTTATGGATTTGGAAAGCTCATTCACAACCCTCTCAAAAGTAACTAGAATTCCATCTCTTCTTTCAACGTTCCCATTCTCTTTGACCTCTTCCCTTCTTCACAAGATAAGATCGCTCTCCCAAAATCCCTTGGGAGAAATTCCTATGCTATTGTCAAATTTTTAATGATCCCCATCCTCGTTAGAAATCATCTTAGTATCAAAAGTATCAACATAGATCTTTAGCCGAGAGATTGCACAATTAAACATACCTTTTACTTGTGCTTCCAATGCTCTTATTATTTCCTCCCACAAGAGTACCCAAAGTTGGGTGACTTCCAAATCCCATCTTAGGTGTGAAAATAATTCATTCTCCCCCCTTTCTTCCCCTACCTAGGTTTGTTTCATCAACCATGTCAAGCATAGAATCTTAGTGCCCTTCCTCCATAGTTAAAGCTCCGTTTGAAATCCTTGCCTCCATTTTGTCCTCACCCAACTATGGTCCATATTGTTTTTTTCACAGAGACTAGGAAATTTTATTCATTAAAAAGGGCGCGACCAAGGCCGCTAAGTACAAATGCAAGGAACTGTTATACATAATGAAAATCCAGTCCCAAAAGTCTAACTATTTTCCAAGTTTCTAATCCATTCCTATAGTGCCATAACAACCTACTTCTATTTCTAAATTGTATAGATATATCCGATAGAAAACGCCGAGAATTTTTACAAAACAAAAACATATCTTTCTTGAATATGGAGCATTCATACCTCTTATTTTTTTAGTATTTCTTCGGCTGCATTGCTATATTTAGATTCGAGAGTATCCTCATACTCTTCATCTCTGGCATGCGAGAGCATCTCGAATCCATAGCTTGATTTGGCAACTTTGGCCTTCTAGTCTAATTGTTGTTGCAAAGATTCCCCATGCCTTCGTTGGTAATCCACCTCATCTTGGAGCTGACCAATTAACACTCGATGTTGGGCCAACATTTCCAGAGTAAATGTTTTTGTAGAGCTAAGTGCATTGACCTTAATTATCAGTTTCTAGATTGTGGCGAAGTTGTTGTCCACCTTTTCCTTTGACTGTGCTGAACTTCCCTTACCAACGTCCATTTTATTCATCAGGTGCAGGGATTGATACTAGAACCAACTTGAAGTCTAACCACCATACTACTTACCACAAAACCTTCAGACTTTCCATGCACTTGGTTGCAGCCCATAAGCAATGCAAAATGCCAAAGATGGTGAGTGAGAGTGCAATCTCGAGAGCCTCCTCGGACAACTACCAGAATACCACCAACCGAAGTGAAAGTTGGATCGACAGACCTGACTCTATCCTTTTGACCAGATCAAATCAAGAGAATGCATGCAACACTTACCAAAACTTTGCCTTGCACCAAACTGCCACCCAGGGTCAATGAGACAAGCCACAAAAAATGAAGAACACTGCACTCCCAAGAACCTCTCCTCCATAGAATATCGTCAGACCAAATGGGAATTAAGGTTGTGGGCCCAACTTGAAATATTTTATAGCCCAACCAATTCAGATAGATACATGAATCACTTGCCTTCTCATTATTACAGTTGCGATTGATAATGGAATCATTGTGCAAAAATACAAACCAATTGACCTTGTTAACTAATTCCACCACCTGGACTTGTACTTCCATCCCCTAGGCATTACTTTGAATCATTATTCCACTCCCCATCCATCACCAAATCCGTCGAACCCGAATCAGGTTGAGGCTTTGAACGTACTACCTTTCTTGAATTCTCATGGGGCCAAGTACACCTTCCACATGCTATTTTCGATGTATGCACCTGCCTCATGATCAGATTTAATGGCTATCGAGCCTTCACCATGATTCAAAGAGACTTGAGGTCGTCCATTCGATAGTTTGAAATGATGGAGTGATGGAAATACACTAGTTGTATGAGCCTGCCATGCACTTTCCTCTAAGCACCCCTTACATAGATACCTAGGGCCCCACCCATTTTCCTAGCCCCTTTCATTAGGGAGGGGTTACATGTCTTACTCGCCCACAAAATCCCAAGGAACTATTGTTTTTTCTTCATGAGATATGATTGATATATTATTACAATGATGAGTGTTCCATATATAGGGAACATATGGTGACCATCCATGAAAGGGTGTGCCCCTTGGATAATCAATAACTATTTATTATGATCATTTACTTATTATATATAGTATTTAATAATCAATAATTATATTATTAATTATTAATCTAAGAGGATGTCTTCCCGATGTTGTCCAAACATCAAAACTCTCTCTAAACGAGGTAGACATTCTGCATCATGCCAAGCTTGTTTTTGAAGCATACAAACTTCACCCTAGACTCACGACACTTCTCCATTAGTCTTGGGAGACATCTCTCTTGCACCTGAATCGAGGAGAAACTCCTTCTGCGACTCTCCCTTTGAGCCAATTGACTCTCTTTCAGATTAGGGTCACTTTAGGTTCGTATGTAATAACATATAGCATCTTGAGTCTTTATCATTCCTTGTCAAATCACCATGACTAGGACAAAGACCACACCGTGATCTTTCACCACAGGTATACACTTGTGAGTGAATGTCAGCTTGATGCTAATTGACACGTGAAAAGCTCTTCAAACACCTCGAGTCCATATTATTCCTTGTCATGATCAAGGAAGGACTACACTTGGACCCATTTACCACAAGTGCACCTTTACGATAAATGTATCCTATCTCCCTTACTTTGCCCAATCTAAGAGAAGGTTTGCTCGATGTTAAAACATCAACACTTCCTCTTAGTTAGGGAGATATCTGTCCACAATAGTACACAACTACTATCCAGTGGTACACAACCACTACTAGTAGCACACAACTACTATCTAATGACACACAGTCATTGCCAGTGGTAAACAACCACTCTAGTAGTACACAACCATTGTCCAGAAAGACACAGTCTCTGATAGTGGTACACAACCATTGTAGTAGCGTTCACAACCACACTGTAGTAGTAACATAGTTACTGACTTAACGAGAACTGTGACCTCAAAACGAGAACTCTAGCCCTTAAAACCCATATTTTTGCGTAAAAAACATGAAAATCAACCCCCAAATCAAAAAGTGGTGCTACCGGCAACACCATTTTTTTAAACATGGTCAAAATTACAACATTTTTCGAACATGGCCTTCGAAACTGAGACAGTAGCTTAGAAAAACCTTAAAATCAACACCTAAATCAAAAAGTGATGCTACGTTAAAAAAATTGTTTTTTTCTAAACATGAAAATCATAGTTATTTGCGACCTAATTGAAATTGTGATATTGACAAAAAAACTCTATGTAAATAAACAACCCAAAATTAGACTCCAAATGGTCCCTTAAAATTTATTTATAAATTTTATTTTTTATTTTTTTAATTTACATTAAAAAACAAATAAATAGAAAGAACAAAATCTTCACAAGTAAATATTTTTTTTAAATGACCAAAAAACACATTTAAAGAATTATATTATAAAT